>CAUZLF010000631.1:0-64684 GCA_963580285.1 Lucinisca nassula
CAATATATACAAGAATGAAAACAACTTCGAGAATTATCTGAAAAAACTTGTGATATAGAAAACTATCGAAACTATCGATAGTTCAAAACACTATCGGCAATAGTCATCGATGTTTGACTTTACCATCGATGCAGTACTATCGGCCCAGCGGTGAGTCGAAAAACCCAAATCTACCCAAATCCACTGTATTTACCCAAATCCACCCAAATCCACCTGATAATTACCCATATCCACCTATAGCTGGCCCATTTAAAGTCGTATAAGTTGTTTTTAATGTTTACATGATAGAATATATCACTTTGGACAAATAAATAATCAAATTTAGTAACTTGTAACAATTTAACACGCACTATACATCGCGTGTAGTGTAACGAAACATCTTTCAGTTGGTTGCCTAGGGTTACCACTGTAATAATCATAGTTCACACACGTCTATTACAAATAATGTTAGATAATTGTAAACCTCAAAAAATATTTATGTATTTATTTATTTATTTATTAAGAAAGGAAGAAAGGAAAGGAAAATAAATAGACAAGTGAATGTTTGACGGTTGAGTGAAAAAAACACACACAAAAACATGCAGAAAATACCGCAGAATATACGACCTTATTTAACACAACTTTTTATAAATTAAGGCTTTGGTTTACAGGGGAACATATTATTTTCATTAGTTCTGCTAAAAAAACAACTTTTTATAAAGCAAGGCTTTGGTTTACAGGGGAAATATTATTTTCATTAGTTCTGCTAAAAAAAAACAAAAAAACAACATATATCGTAGTGCGGAACCCGGGAAGGGACATGATTTTTTTTTATTTTATAAGTTGTGCGCACATGATAATATCTTGTGCGGACAAGATATTATCTTGTTCGGACAAGATATTATCTTGTGCGCACAATATATCTTGTGCGGACAACATATTATCTTGTGCAGACAAGATATTATCTTGTCCGCACAAGATATTAAGTTGTGCGAACAAGATATTATCTTGTCCGCACAACATAGATCTTGTGCAGACAAGATATTATCTTGTTCGCACAACTTATTATCTTGTGTGCACAAGATATTATCTTGTCCGCACAAGATAATATCTTGTGCGCACAAGATAATATGTTGTCCGAACAAGATAATATCTTGTCCGCACAAGATAATATCTTGTTCGCACAACTTCCCAAGATCTATGTTGTGCAAACAAGATAATATGTTGTGCGGACAAGATATTATCCTGTGCGGACAAGATATTATCTTGTTCGCACAAGATAATATGTTGTGAGAACAAGATAATATCTTGTCCGCACAAGATAATATGTTGTCCGAACAAGATAATATCTTGTCCGCACAACATAATAAAAATAAAAAATCATGTCCCTTCCCGGGTTCCGTATCGTAGACATAGAATGTGGGTATTTTTTGGACCCCCTCCCACAATCCGTGCTGAAAGAAACTGATTGGGCTGCACCTCTGAAATGCTTCCACGCTGAGCTGAAACGGAGCCCGCGTTAAACCTCCATTCAAGCAAACAAACACTCTAATTTAGAACCGCCTCATCGAGGTGAGGCGGTTCTAACGAGCTTCAAAAATCCATGCTTTGAGCCGATATGAAAAAAAAAAAATAAAAATAATTTTTAATAGAAAATTTCATTGTGATGAATATATTTCGGCCCATAAGTTTCAATATGTGTGTTTTCGAAAGAAAGATGGAAAGAAAGAGAGAAAGAAAGAAAGAAAGAAAGGAAGAAAGAAAGGTACAACCAACCAACTAACCAACCCATTACGAAAACACACCTATTAAATATACTGGAAATTGTATCCACCAAAATGAAAATTTCCAGAAAAAAAAATCCGATATTTTAATTTTTCTTCTCAAAACCCCGTTAGCCCAAATCCACCGTAAAAAAAAAAAAAATCAACCATAATATTGGAGTCATTGCTTCCAATTCTGTGGGACTTTTACCCGACACATTGAAATGAAATGACATCTCAAGCCCTGCCGCCCAATTAAACCAATTGGATTTATGTGCATGGACGGTCCGACCCGCACCACTTTTCTTGGGTAGGCTTATAGCCTCTAAGCGGTCGGTTTCAGCTCTGCGTGGAAGCATCATGTAGCGCTAGCTATGACCCGAAGGGCGCGGGGGGGGGGGGGGGGGTGGGGTGCAGACACTATTGATAAGCGTCTATTTATATTTATTATCATCATTATTTGTGATTTAGAATGGGTAGTTTGTCAGAATCACCAGAATAATTCTTGCCTGACTCAGAAAAAAAATGGAAAGGAACTTACCTGCTGGGGCCATAGACAGTAGCAGTTATATGAAAGGCTGAGTAAATGCAATGCACACAAATGTGTTTTATGTGTGAAACTTTTTGGAAATGTATAATAACATTTCTGTCTAAACGTATTAAATCTTGAGGAGTCTGCATAACTGCTACTGTCAGTCAGTCATCGACGAAAATGTATCTATTAAACTTGGCATTGCGAAAACACGCAACATGCCTATATAATTTTAACCCCCTTAAACTCCCCTTTATACATTAAAACTGGTGTTTACATGGATAAAGATCATTTTTCCTATTTCCGGTAAATACACATTGTGGGTACTCTTTAGAACGGCCACGCCGAGGCGGTTCTAACGAGTTCCAACAATCCATGTTTCGAGCAGAAATATGAAAAATATACATTTTATCAGAGAAGTTTCATTTTTGTTGGTACATTTACAATTTATTTGAATAGGCGTATTTTCGTAATGCAAGCCTTACTGAAAAAAAACATCTCGTTGATGTCCAGCTCCTGTCGCTTGGAAGCCACCCCAGAGAGGAGCCGCACGTGAGTCAGGCTTACAAATTTAAAAAATTATGGATAATAATAATAATAATTATAATAATTCACAAATTCAATCAAGTACAACATTAAAGCAAAAAGAACCATCATCACGTGTCCTATCGTCAAAGCCAGACCTGAACAGCGGGCCAACGTCGGGCCGACAGAGATACGACGTTGCCATCTATTGCTATCGGCCCGACATTGATCCGACACTCTTTGCACATGTGTCGTACAGTATCTATTACTTCCGAAAAGAATTTGATAAACTCGAACATATTAATAAAAATGCAAACAAATTAATTTTTGAGAAAATGGTATGAAAAATGAAATTTGAAAATAAAAATGAATAAATAAATAAAAATCACCTGACCGGAGATCATGACATTAATATTTGACGAAGAATTAGAATAGTGACAATGCAAGTGGTCGTAGCCCAGAAGTATGCTCGAAACACAGCGGTAGGAGACCAAGTGATTAGAGTCAGCGCTCTTACCCACAATGTCACGGAGGCCAAGGGTATACGCAAAAAAAAAAAAAATAAATAAATAAATAAATAAATAAATAAATAACTTTTAAAATGTATGTTGAAGCACCGGTCAAGCACATTCTGCTCTTCACAATCTAATTTATGTTCATAACAAAATGGATATTAACGGAGTCGGAGATCACCCATTCATTCATTTACTCATGTGAACAAGTCCGTAAAATTAACATTCCATAAACCCCACTTCATATAGAGAAGGGGTATACATAAACAGAGGATATTTACTTTTTTACTTTTTTTTGTTTGTTTGATTTGAGGTTTAACGGCCCCGTCAACACTGTTAAGGTATTTTTTTAGACGTTGCTTCCAATTTTGTGGGACTTTTACCCGACATTGAGATGAAATGACATCTCAAGCCCTGTCGTCTAATGCAACCAATCGGGTTTATAAGCATGGACGGACCAACTCACACCGCTTTGCCTGGGTAGGCTTAGATCCTCTCAGCGGTTTACCAGTACTCGTGGGCGTGTCGGATTCAGCTCTGTGCGGAAGCATCATGCAGCCGTTTTATTTCTTCAAGCCCCGATGGGCGGAGGCCGTCTGTTTTTTTGTTTTTTTTTTTTAGATAAAAGCGGCCCAGGCAAAGTGGTGCGAGTCGGACCGTCCATGCATATAAACCCTATTGCTTTCATTGGGTGGATTTGTTTGTTTGAGTTGAGGTTTAACGTCCGACGGTCCCCGTCAACACTGTAAAGGTAATTTTGGAGACGTTGCTTCCAATTTTGTGGGACTTTTACCCGACATTGAGATGAAATGACATCTCAAGCCCTGTCGCCCAATGAAATTAGCATGGACGGTTCGCCTCGCACCGCGGTTCCTGGACAGGCTTAGATTCTCTAAGCGGTTTACCAGTACTAGTGTGCGGGCCGGATTCAGCTCTGCGTGGAAGCATCGTGCAGCCCATATATTTCTTCAAGCCCTATGGGCGGGGGCCATTTCATTGGGTGGAAGGGCTTGAGTTGTCATTTAATCCAAATGTCGGGTAAATGTCCAACAAAATTGGAAGCAACTCGAATCTAACAAACAACCCCATACAACAATGTACCGATCGTTTATTTTGACATATCGGTAATTGATATTGACGGGTGTACTTTTCCAGTGGGCATACAACGTCGGAAAAACATTAAAACCACATTCATCCAACGTCATGACATTGAATTGAAGTCTGTTCATCAACGGTCGACTGGGCTTTATTAAAAACATTGAAAAAAAAATTGGTTCCTCTCCAGTATGGATAATTTCGACCATAGTGTAGAAGACTGTGAAACTTATCGCCCCTACCCAAAAGGGCTTCCCAATATTAGGAAACGGTACACGCCTCATTTCACAGTCTTCAGCAGAATGTTGAAACACAAATCTTTGAGGACTGTTCTAACACGCGCCTACAACCCGTATTGCTAGCATAAATGAGCGACATATTACACAATTTCCTAAAATTAACTATACATACTGTGTTTTCGTAAAGAGACCTGCGCTTAGCGAATGCTTTGTTCAAGCTGCGTGTCTGCGCAGTCTGATCATGGCCTTCACTATTCACTTATGGAAAATGACTGAACGTTTTGCAGGCCACATGTGAAAACTCAGATTCTGAGTGCGTTGAATGCGCTATCACTTGGCACAGATTTTAATTGATTTTAAACACACACACACACACACACACACACACATGGCGTCTAACATGGTGTCAGATAGTACAAATAATAAGTTAAAATTGTAATATCTTTATATATTTTGCTTTCAACATAGATTGTGGGTGCTCGTTAGAATCGCCTCAATGAGGCGGTTCTAACTATTACCCACAATCTATGTTTTTGAACAAAAGGCAGATAATGTATACCCCCGTAAACCCCATTTTCCTCTATATAAAGTGGGGTTTAGAGGGGTCTTAGTTTCACGGACATGTTATCGTGATGTGCATAATGCTTCCACGCAGGGCTGAAACCAACCGCACAGGAATATTGGAAAACCGCTTAAAGGTTCTAAAACTGCCCAGGAAACGTGGTGCATGCATATCAGCCATATTGGTTTAATTGGATGGCATGGTTTGGGATGTAATTTAACCCCAATGCCGAGGCAAAGTCCCACTAAAAGGAAGCCTCGCCTTTAAAATGACCTCTAAAGTGTTGACGGGGACGTTAAACCGCGAGTCAAACAAACAAACCTGGGCCTCGGTGTTCAGTCCAATAAAACAATAGCGCATCACAAAATCACGCCTGTTCAAATTCAGTTATATTGAGGATACTGCAACAATAACAAAGAAAGGGGGGAAAAATACGATAAAAATACGGTGTTTTTCATACTTTTTTGCGTGGATAGGGGTGCAAAATTATAAGGGTGTGTTACCGTGATAAAAACACACACCCTATCGAATTCCACTCCCATTGAGTACCCTTTTTATACACTAAATTCGAGTTTTACAGTAGTTAACATTACTTTTCTTAGATCTTTACCAAAATGTAGAATATGGGTGTTCGTTATAGAACCAACTGGCTGAGGCGACCCTAACGTGTACCCACAATCTACATGTATATTTTAGAGCAGAAATAGGAGATCTTTCCCAATTTTTCAGCATATAAGTTTCGCTTTTTCTTTTTTGTTTTGTATTTTATTATTTTTTTTATCATTATTATTTTATTTATTTATTTTGCGTTTATATAGGCATGATTTCGTAAAGCAGTCGCCATCACGTGAAAAAGTCCGTGAAATGACCCCAAAAACCCACTCCATATGAAAAAACGGGGGTTTCCGGGGGTACACATTATTTTTCTTATTTCTGCGTCAAGACAGGTTGCCGGTACCCGTTAGAACCGCCTCAATGAAGCGGTTCTAACGAGCATCCACAACCTTGTTTTGTGCATGTTTAAGTAAAATATCACGGATTTTCATCAGACAAGTAGCCATTTTGGAGATATGAAAAATGTACTTATGTCGCACGGATAAGTTATCATAATGGCGCTTGTCCTGCGACGGCATGACACCTTGGCGAAACGCTCCTTAGTGCAAAGCCCATGAGCCGCAAAAACAGCGTAACGCCTCCGCACATCCGTCACTGGTCCAAACACGCCCCGAGTAAGTAATTTTGGGCTCAGGATTTCTCTTTTATTGCCTATGCTCGGGTTATATGAACTGCTGCTGCTGCTGCTGAGTGGGTGAGGGATATCTCAGACGCTATCAAAAGTTATTAATAAAATATTAAATTAAGAGGGACGGGTAATTCACATTCACTTAAACTGTTAGTCTATTGGCCCCTGCAGTGCCAGCGGGGCGTGACTTGACACATTTGCTTTGGATATGAAGCGTTCTGATTGGCGAGGATTTTTGTTCGAATAAACACAGCGCTTGACAACTGGGCGTGACTTAAAGCTTTCTAAAGGTTTTTGTCTGAATAAACAGGCTTTTTATATAAAAAAAAGATAAATACATAAATTAATATAAATAAATAAATAAATAAATAAAACGATAATAATGTTTTCCAATACTACTTCTACTACTACCAATAATAATAATATTTATAATATATTTTTTCTTGACTATAGACGTATCTTAGTTTTATGTCTTAGCTATTGACCTTACTGTTCAAGTGACAAATTTTGTTGACTTGGATGGAAAACCAAAATGCACAGAAGCGAGTAAATACTATTTCTTTTTTCAACCTTTCTATTCTTCCTGTCTTTCTCTCAGATAACGGCTAAAACGTAGATTGTGGGTACTCATTAGAACCGACTCGGCGAGGCAGTTCTTTGGTGAGTCACAATCAATGTTTTTGATCAGAACTAAAAAATGTGAACCCCAATTTTACTATCATAGTGGGGCCCAAGCGGACAAAATTACATAGCCATGTTTCCGTGATGCTTTCGATAATCTTCTTTCTTTCTTTCTTTCTTTCTACCATCATACAATATTGTTGACGAGGATGCGGAACTAAAAGAATGAGGCAGGTTTACTTTCTTTCTGTTTCTTTCTTTCTTTCTTTCTTTCTTTCTTTCTTTCTTTCTTTCTTTCTTTCTTTTTTTCGTATTTGCTTGGTTATAATCTAAAATAAAGAAATAAATAGACAGGTAATGGTGATCGCTGTGTGTGCTATGATCATAGGACAGCCTAAGGCAATCTGTGTATTCTGACTAGAAGATGTTTTGTCGCACTACACCTGCCCAGTAGGTGCGTATCTTAAAAAAAGATAACACGGATAAATGACATTTTTTTTAATTTAATCGTCAATAGAATATCAAATTGAATTTGTAATGTTTAGGACCTGTTAGGACACATTGAGTTCAAACCCTTTCCATATCAGCAACAGAAAATTGATTCATATGAGTGAGGGGTGTGAGAGGTATGTGCGGTAAATAGTTATTGTGTAATTACCATCCATAAAAAATAAAAACGTTACTAAATTTGATTATTTATTTGTCCTAAGTGATATATTCTATCATATAAACATTAAAAACAACTTAAATGACTTTAAATAGGCCAGCTATAGGTGGATATGGGTAATTATCAGGTGGATTTTGGTAAATACAGTGGATTTGGGTAAATACAGTGGATTTGGGTAGATTTGGGTTTTTCGACTCACCCCCGGCCCAGTGCCTATCGCAATGCATCGATGGTCCGATGCATCGTTACACTCCTACTTAATAAGCACACCCTCTTTTATATTATTTTATTTCTTATCTTTGATTACAAAGTTTGCATTGCGAGAAGACTCACATATGAGGGAGGTAATTATTGGAAATAATGATACAGATGCCGAGCTGTGAAAGCGGTAAAAATAAATTGTATATGCATGTATTTTATCATAAATTAACTATATCTTGCATTTTTTTTTAATCTGGGCTGATAATTGACCCCTATATCAGCCTTTTAATTATTTATGGGCCGATTTTGTTATGGGCCGAAATGACCCGGAACCCTCAGTGGTTAGTGCACTTGCAGTCACGAATCTGATTCTGATTGTTACTGGTGACACCAGGTTTATAGTCCCAAGCTTTCACTTTCTATCTGTTTATAATGAACGAGGTAAGCTTAGCTAGGCAATCCCCAGCACCTTCAGCTGTCAAAATAATCAAATTTGGAAGGACAATCTCAGATGGTTCGGGGAAAGAATGATTCTTTATAGGTACAGTAGTGAATAAAGTGTCTGTAAACCTGGAGTGTATGTAATGTACACCTGCGGTAGTGGTCAAATGTGACCGACGCAGTATCAGTAGAAAGAAAGTGTCGGTACCGGCACCCTTTCTTTTAACTGATACCACAATCAGTAACATTTGACCATTACTCGCAGGTAAACATTACATACACTCTAACCGAGGTAATGGCCAAATATGACTGACTCAGTATGAGAAGATAGATAGATAGATACACTCCAGGTTTGCAGGATGAAAGCCTACACAAAAATCATGCATTTACAGTAGGGATCTTTTAACCTGCACAGGAGATGGTTCTCCCTGCACAGGGGGCCTCCAGTTAACGTCCCAATCTGACGGACGGTGCACTTGTAGCATTCATCCCTGCAAATGATGCCAGTGGAGCATGTTCAGACACCGCAGTTTTATTACTGCTGCTGGGAATTGAACCAGGTGCCTCCATCACTCCAGCACCAATGGCAAGTCCGCTAACCACTGAGCTACCAGTACCACGCTCCACCTTGACTCAGAGGCTAGAGTGCAGGTACCAGCATTCTTACCAGTAGCCAAGTCTAATAGGGCTGGCTAGAGTGCTGGACATACATTAACTCTTTGTTATTTGTATCATTTGCCACCAAGAATCGAGATAGCTACCGGTCCCGATAGCTCAGTGGTGGAGTGTCCGCTTCGGGAATGAGAGGTTGCGGGTTCTATCCCTGGGCGCTCCATACCAAAGGCGTGAAAAATCATACTAGGCGCTCCTTTGGTATCAGGGGTAGTCCTAGGAAGATAAATGAATCTTTGCAGGGCTAAAGGAGATATGGAATGGAGTTCAATGGACACAGAATTCAAAGTTTCAAACTCTTGACCTTCAAATGTGACCTTGAACTTGAGTCAGCATGGTTCATTTATGGGTTCTGCAAATCAGCTCACTGAAAAGAATATTTGACCAAAATTTTAATGAAAATCCTTCCAAGGGTAAAGGAGATATGGAACGGACACAAAATTCCAAGTTTCAAACTCGTGACCTTCAGCTGTGACCTTGACCTTGAGTCGGCATGGTTCATTAATGTGTGCAAAAATGTTTTTAAAAAGTTTGTAAAAAATTTAGCAGACGACATAAGCAGACAATAGTCATTTCGGTGGAATTTATCAATCAATAGTATTTGGAGAAAGTTTTGCAGTGGTAAAAGCATTGGTCTCAATATTGAGAGGTTTTGGGTTCAGTTCCCGCTGGTAAATGTACATTGAGCATGACCAGGATGCTTTTTCCACATTCCTTTATACTGGTTTCTACTCACCGGCCCTGATACCTCAGTTGGTAGAGTGTCCGCTCCGGTGAACGGGAGGTCACAGGTTCTATCCCGGGCCACGACATACCAAAGTCGTTAAAAATGGTTCTAGCTGCTCCTCGCTTGGCACTCAGATTTACATGGTAGAGCTAGGACTGGTCGACCTAGTGTCAGGATAATGTGACTGGGTGTGGTTTTTTTTTTTTTTTTTTTGGTTTGGGTTTTACGGCCCTTTCAAGATTATTTCACTCATATCGAGCCGATCGTTAATCAGAGGTGGGCGAAAACCGGAGTACCCGGAGAAAAACCACCTGACCTTCCGTTGCAGAACTTGGCGTCTCATGTAATGTGTCTGGGACATTATACTTCAGTGAGGCAGCACTATAAAAGTGGGCATTGAGCTCCCTGTCGCAACCAGACACCGTCGTGATATGACTGAAAAATTGTAGAAAGCGACGTTAAATCCGAATTCACACACACACACACACACACACACACATACTGGTTTCTACTCGTTCATAGTGCTATAAAAAGGGTGTGCATGTAACAGTATAAATAAATAAATTATGCTTTCGTAGCTCATCTAGACACAAAGCTTAGCATTTTGTTACCCTCAAAACATGAAGCTTAGACTTACATGTATGTGGCATCAAACATGTTTGATAACATTAATGTATTGTAGAAAAAGCCATGAAAAACTGCATCTAAAAATGTCGTCTGCATCTGCTGAATCTTCTTGCAAACTTTTTAAAAATATTTGTGCATATATAAGGCAAACAGTGTGGACCCAGATCAGACTGCTCCTAGAGGAGCAGTCTGATCTGGGTCCACACTGTTTTCTAGGTGCAGTCTGATCTGGGGCCACACTGTTTGCAAAAATGACCTTTAACCCTTTTTGTTCTAAATGGAATCTTCCTTCTCATATATATCAGGAGTCCATTCCAAAATTCAGGGGTGTCAAGTTGTTTTTTCTTCAAAATTTATTTGGAAAATGACTTAACTCTTCACAAACAGTGTAGGCCCTTTCTGGGGCATCTGATCTGGGCCTGTACTGTTTGCCACTTACCCCTTTTGGGGTTTCGGTACTAAATGGGCTAAAGTAACGAGCAGACGACAAAGCTGATGACAATTGTCGTGATTGGTACATGTATTTTATGGGTTAATATATTGTAGAAAAAGACAAGACGAAACCGGAAAAGAGGTGGGTCAAGTGGACGGGGCAAGAATGGACAGAGGCACAGGATGACATTACCTAGAATAGGCTTTGAAGGTGGAAACACTCCATTCTATCTCAAGATGCCAATTGAGCCATATTATTACGCTCATCAGTAAGTTCTCGGTAGAAAATGAATACACTTAGGGGATAGTTGTATTCAGAATTGTCATTTGGGGAGGTAAATTGTCAGCTTTACAGTCGGAAATATTGTTGTATGGTGAAGGGTCAGCGGAGCCGTAAAACAGAATTTGCGACCTTAAAACCGATGATTTACACAAAGCAACGCACTTTGAGCCACGTAAAAACCAACCAATGAAAAGTGACATTACATGCTGACATCTGGTTTCTGACAGTATATGGCAGAATGATACTGTGACAAATGTTTGACGTTATCCAATCAGATAGCGGGTGCATTAGAATTACATTTTTAAATACCTTCCATTTCTGAGTGTGGATTTTTTATATTGCAGTCACTTCAGTTGCCGACGTCTGTCATGTTGTGATGACACTACAGTGATGTTTAGTGACATCATGTAACATGCTGTGTCGTCAATGATGGCGCATATGAGGTCGTATTCAACCAGTGTATTTATCAAACACATAAGAATATTTTATTTTTACCCTGTCCCTGGGTAGAACAGCATTTCTGTCAGAGGCTAAAACTATGGATTTCCTTATCTGGTGTGCAAGAATACCAGCTCTGTCAGTTAACCTAAAGTTCTACTCTCTTTACCTTGACAAACGTTGACCCACTAAGCTGTAAACATTTAGTGTAGTCTGTTGCCAGTAATTAACATTACCGGTAACCTACCTTCTTTAACTCTTTTCGTACCAAATGTAATCTTCCTCCTTATATATAGCAGGAGTTCATTTCAAAATTTAGGGGTATCAGGTTGTGTTTTCGTCAAAATTTATTTGCAAAATGACTGAACTTTTAGCAAACACTGGAGGCCCTGATCAAACACCGCTTTCTGCGGCGTCTGATCTGCGCCTGCACTGTTTGCCAGGGTACCCCTTTTGGGGTTTCTGGTACTAAATGGGTTAATCAGCAAATGGTTGAAAATGGCTATACAAAAATACAAAATTTTCGAATCGAAATTGTCATTATAACAAGTTTTGTCCTTATATCGGAAGTTGGTATAAAGGGGGTTAAACTGTAGATAGATCTGTATACAGTTGATGGTGCTATTTATTCCAGTCATTCTGTTTCCATTTGTTCGTCTGTCATTTCTGACAATGACCAATCTTATCCCATGACAATTGTGGTCTGTCTTGTTGTCTGCCGGTTACTTTAAAAGTCACTTTTGCAAACAGTGTGGACCCAGATCAGACTGCTCCTTGGGGAGCAGTCTGATCTGGATCCACAGTGTTTGCCTGTATGAAAAAATATTTCTAAAAAGTTTCCAAGAAGATTCAGCAGACGACATAAGCAGACATCATTTTCAGATGTAGTTTTTCTTGGCATCTTAAGGGTTAATCAAATGTGTCAGTTGCTAAGTACTGTTTGAGTGTTCAAAGATGGCTGATTAGACCAATCTTAGCTCTAAGCTGTCTGTTGCAGATAAAGCAAGAGTGGTTTGAGGGAGAAAGCTCCTAGGTGCAGTCTAATCAGGGTCTACACTGTTTGCCATTCCATCTGCACCTTTTGGACTCCTTGCTCGATCGTGATACAAATTTGTTAAAATTTTATGAGAATTGCAGCAAGTCAAAATTTTTAGGATTTTATGGTAATTTAGAAGAATTTTTAATTACAGCTTACGGCGAGAGTATCCTCCCTTGTCATTACTCCAGTTGCAGAGGATGATTGACACTGGGCGTGTGAACCCTGAGGAGCCGATAGATTTAAATACTATCTGTAACACAAAGCTTTACAAAGTCAACCCTTGGTCCAAAGAATATGGAATAAATCTTACAGATGAGGTTAGTTTAAACAGACCTGAATTGGCTGTGTTTTCCATGTAGTCTTGTGTAATAAGGGAATATAGTAGCATTGTTGTTGTGCCTGCTATAATCTTGGCATCCTAGGAATCTGATTTTCCATTTATCCATTCATCCATTTGTCTGTCGAGTTGTCAACATTTGCGACAATACAAGCTTCCCCTCTAATGATCAAGAACTAAGAGCTTCATTAACCCTTATCTTGGTGTTCACGACAACCCCTATCTTTGCAAACAGTGTAGATCCAGATCAGAAGCCATCTGATCAGGATCTACACTGTTTGGCATTCAGTTTATGAATTTGTAGCAATAAATTATATCAAGTAACCTGATTGGTTCAAAGTCAGAGATGGGTGTGGCTAAAATGAATATTCAGCAAGAGAAGGCAGGGTTTTCCCTTTAGGTTTTTATTTGGGGGACATTTGTCCCCCTTAAATTTCATTTTTGGGGACAAATGAAAATTTTGGGGGACATGTCAGAAATTTTTATCCCATTCCCTTCTCCTGTTTTGATGTAAACTGTGTATTAAATGTTGCTTGGAGTGTTTTAATTCCATTTTTAATTTCATGTTGTTGATGAGCCAATGCAAAACCAACCTGATTATACACATGACATAGATAGCAGCTAGAGAGAGCCTTAAAATTTGATAAGGATTCACTGTGAATCACCATTGATTCCTTACAAGCTACAAAGACAATAATGTGTCGGACTGCCATGTTGATAAATGGGTCGTTTGCCCTGTGTGTCAACATACATGACATGTCATCCCGCACAATTTATCGTCCCAACGAAGCCAGGAGTACAAAATTAACTTGTCAGAAAACATCTGTGGTTTTTTACTAGAGGAGACCACTTCTGCACTCATTGAAGGCTCATTCTGTAAAAGACTTTGTCCCATTTCTTCCTCTGCGGAAGATGCAGTTGACTTTCAGTACGAAGACGCCCAATCTCCCCAAGAGGAAGAAAAAAAACGATGTTATCGTTTTTGGGCAGCTATTTTCTGTCAACAAGTATTTGTTCCGTGCACACGACCAGTATCGCAACCGGCAAAGTTATGACTCGGGAACCATATAAATTGATCAGTATCGCTCAGGCGATTGCAAGGTACGTCTATAAAGTGAATTTTGGAATTGAACCGAGCACACTCAGAAGCGACAGATTGCGCCCCGCCCATCAGTGCGCACTGCGAAGCAAAATGCAGGACATATGCATCGAAAATGTGGCAAAACGCAGAAATTTGTGTGCCAGGGAAAACCCTGAGAAGGGTTAAGGGTTAATTATGCTTGGTACAAACTTGCATCTAGGGATGGCAGCTTTAAGGCAAGCATCCATATTTGACGTTGACCTACATTTCATGGTTCACAATCACTGACTTTGGGAACTATTTCCTCAAACCTAGTATTCACCCTAATATTCAAGTTCATTTCTCATGAACTACTAGAGCTTCATTTAAGGATTTTTTTAGCACACCTGGGCCAAAGGCTCCAGGGGAGCTTATAGTATAGTGGGTCGCCCGGCCGGTATCCGTCATCCGTCCGTCCACACCTTTGACAAGTTATATCTCTACAACCTGGAGGCTGTTCACAACCATTTCTCATCGTAGCATGCCTCTGGTGGGGCATTGATGACATAAGCTTTTTTTCGAAATTGAACAAAAAACTTTGGTTGCTATGGCAAATACAAGGTCCCATAGACTAACAAAGGAAAAATGCTTGTCATTACCGTAGTGCCTTCAGTTTTGATTGGATCTTTCTGAAACTTATATGTAAGGTGGCTTGGGATAAAAACTCCGATGAGTTGGAAAACCGGCCAAGTCGGCCCAATTATTATAGAGTTACGTTCCTTTGATTGCTGGAAATGTCGATTTTTGACCTGTCATCACCATAGCCCCTTTAGTTTGGACCGGATCTTTCTGAAACTCGTATGTAAGGTGGCTGGGGATAAAACCTTGGATGAGTTGAAGAATCGGCCAAGTCGGCCCATTTATAGCTCACCTGTCATGAGGTGAGCTTTTGGGATCACTTTTTGTCCGTTGCACGACGTGCGTGCATCCGTGCGTCCATCCATGTGTGCATAAACTTTTTAGTAAACAGTTAGTACAGTAACACCATAACTTAGGTGAGCGAATCATCATGTACCTCCTGTTCTATTTTGACGGAAAATTCTGTTAGCAAATGGTGCAGGCCCTGGTTAGACGCCGGGTTTGGCAAGGTCTGATCTGATCCTGCACTGTTTGCCAAGGTATCCCTTTAGGAATAAATTGAATAATACATGTATGTTCATGACTGTAAGTTCCTCTATAATGAACAGTGTTGTAAAAAGGTTTCAGTCTTGTTTGTTTGATTTGAGGTTTACCGTCCCCGTCAACACTGTAAAGGTCATTTTGGAGATGTTGCTTCCAATTTTGTGGGAAAAAGGTTTCAGTGTAATATACATTAAATATTTTCTCCTTATAGGGTGCTGATATTTTCTCCACCCCTATCAACATTGAAGTACAGTGGACGTGTGAAACCAGTATAGCTGCTATTGAAAGACTTGGGGGAACTGTTACAACCAGATATTACGACAGTATATCAATCCAGGCATTAACAGACCCACTCACTTTCTTCAAGAAGGGAATCCCAATACCGAGATGTGGCCTTCCACCACAGGACGCAATAGAATATTACACTGACCCTAAATTTAGGGGCTACCTCTCAGACCCAGAAAAAATTGTAGAGGAGCGTTTCAGACTGGCCCAGAAGTATGGTTACAAGCTCCCAGATTTATCTCAGAGCCCAAATTATGATATGCTATTGAAGAGGAAGGATGCAAGACAAGTATTCTGGGGTTTAAATCCTGGCTGGGTGATCTGTTTGAAGGACAAAGTTGTTCTGAAACCTAAAGACAATGATTATGTTGAGTATTACAAATCCTGATAGTTGGACAATGAAATCATATTTACCACATTAAGAACACACTCCTTTACAAATACATTGTAAACTTAACGGCCGAAAAAAATCCCTAAAATTGCAGATGAAAAATTGTGATATAATTCTTATTTCTGCTCAAAATATAGATTTTGGGTAATCTTCAGAACCGCCTCATTGAGGCGGTTCTAATTAGTACCCACAATCTATATTTTAGAGCAGAAATAAGAAAAAGAATGTTTACCCCTGTAAAACCCAGTTTTACTATATAGAAGTGGGGTTCAAGGAGGTTTGCGTGATGATATGTATTTGGACAGACAAGCCTGACCAAACAATGTAGATACTGATGAGATGCTGCAGTACGCAGCATCTCAGCAGGGTCTACACTGTTTGTCGTTCATCTAGCCATCTTAAGACACAATATTGGGTAAAGTATTGTACATGTCCAAATTTTAGAAAAAGTATGTTAAGGAGTTGAGGTGTATGTATACTTTGGGTAAATATGATGTTTTCTGTGTGATAATTCACCTTATTTGCATTATCTGCTGGTTCCTAGTCTGAAGGTTATCAGTGTTGAAAAAACAGGTCACCAGACCCCCCATGACTTTGAAAGATCAGGGGGTTCTGGTTACCTGTTTTTCCAATATTGACAATGTGCAAGCTGTGAGCCAGCAAATAATGCAAAGGTGGTGAATAGTCTGAAATTGTTAATCCTCAAAACAGGCAATTAAATCTTTACCATCTCTAGCAAAACTTTTATCCTTTCCAAAACCATATAAGTAGAACCTCAATAATTCAAAGTCCAAGTATGAAGACAGAGATATTCAGGGCTGAAATAGATGCAATAGGCATGATTGGAACTTGAGAATCACTGCAAATTGTTAATTGCTACATCCAAGTCAAACTTTAATGACTCAAATAACTTTGGCCTGTCAGCCTCGATAGCACAGCAGTTAATACATGTGACTTACGGTCGAGAGGTTGTGCGTTCGAAACTGGCCACTAGGTGTGTCCTTGGGCAAGACACGTAACGACTCTGCCCCACTCCACACAGGTGTAAATGGGTAGCAATGGTGTAAAAGCCACTGCCTCTCTCGCGCGTGCGTGAAAATACCCAGAATGAGTGTTTGAGAGTGATTCAATAAGTTTCAATCTTTCATCACAATAAAACTAAAATAAACTAGAGCAAGCAGTTGATGGCAAGCCATCGCAAATCCAGACACTTTCTCTCCCTGTTGGCAGAGCCAATTTTAATCTGCTCTCGCACACTCTCATCATGTAAGGAAGCAATGTACCAAATTGGGTTTCATTCTGAATAGCGGTTAAGGAGGAGATAGCGTGATGGACGGGCGGAGGCGTTACAATATCCTCATTGCTTTCTTTTAAAGTGTGGTGATAATTAGTATGAACTAAACAAGTTTGGGACCACAAAAATGGCAGGTATGCAGTGTACACTTAGATTTGTTAGAACTGCCTCATGGAGGCGATTCTATTGAGTTTACACAACATACAATTTCAAGATAAGAAAATAGAAGTGAAGGCAATGATCAGGAATCGATATAATTAACCGACAGCTCCCATCAGAGACACCAAGGGAAAGAAACACAAAGATGAAACAACTAGACCCTAATGGAAACATCACTAGCGAAAAGCCAAAAGGACAGTTACTTTTCCACAAAATGGCCAATTTGCTATCCAAAACAAAATGATATAAGCGATACCTGTGATAAAATTAATAGACAGCTCCCATCAGAGACACCAAGGGTAAGAAACACAAAGATGAAACAACTAGACCCTAATGGAAACATCACTAGCGAAAAGCCAAAAGGACAGTTACTTTTCCACAAAATGGCCAATTGGCTATCCAAAACAAAATGATATAAGCGATACTTGTGATACTCGTGTGTCTAAAGGGCCGATACCATCAAAACTAGAGCGATATTCATACCGGTCATTACGGAAGAACTGAAGGTAAATCCTACAAATAGAAGGCGGGTATAAGAAGTCTTCCCTAAACTATACTAAATATACCACAACCTTGTTAAAATGCGGTTCATTATGACACGGTTTTGGATATAACACTGTTTCAAGATGGATCCGAAAAATGTATAGCTTATACGACCGTTTATGGTCATTTTTCTATATGATCTATACATATTTGTTTGGATATAACACGGTTGTTTCCTTCTTGCGACCCCATTAATAGTGTTCTAAAGAGGCTGTGGTAATAGTGTTGATATCTTGAGCCCAGACTTCTCTTGGGAGTGAAGATGGAGTTCGAATTAGCCATCAATATTCAAGCCATTGAAGTTTTACTTGGTGTTTGCAGTTTCAGAATTCTGCAGTATACAAAAATGCAGTTATGTTTACATGTGTGCGACAAATCAGATCAGCCTGCACATCCATATAGTCTGATCAAAGACATCTCTTGCTGCATGAAGGAGTATTGGGCCCTTAGCTATCCTTAGAGTGCAGAGCGAAGACACTCATCAGACTGCACAGATGCTGAGGCTGATCTGAGTCTTTGCTGGACGTGCATGTAAATTGTAGGAAATGCTGTGCCCCAACTCAATTTTAAGGTTCATCAGGGTCTGTGGAAATCTTATAATAATTGAGCTCAATTTTAAGGTCATCAGGGTCTGTGAAAATCTTATAATAATTTAGCCAGCACATGACAATATCTACAAGAAGTCTTGAGCGACCAGGGAAGACTCAGATCAGACTGTGCGATCGCATGTACCAACTATAGGCTAATATCTATGCAAAGAGACAGGTGCAGGGCTGAGAACAGTACCTCCACTGCCTGAGGGGTCAAAATTCATTTTGTTTAAACATAGTCATGTTGCATATCAAATCGAAGGTAATGAGTGGAATACAGTGGTGCAAAACATTTGCCCCAGGGGCATGTCTGGGGGTCACCAGTGGTCAAAAAGTAGGATTTGGGGTCCGCAGAGTAATTGATAAGGGTCGTATCGTCGTAAATACGACTCTAAAATCGAGCAAATACGACTAGAAATGAAGAAACAGTCGTACCAAATACGGCCGTCAAATTGGCGATACGCCAAGGTCGTTCCATTGCAGTCGTATCGGCAATGGAAAAACAAAAACAAAAATAAACGTGACGCCTGACAAAAAGCAATCAAAATCGCGGTAATTTTCGCCACATCATAGTCTTCAACAAAAACTGTTCCAATCTTCAAGAACGATTCGAAATTCATCCATTCAAAAATTAATTACGCTGAAACACTTCAACCTTACCTTTGACGATCATATATTGAGCTTATATTCAATCAGCCTCAAGTTATGACAACTATCAACATGATTAGGAAACCGGTTATTGATGCGTGATTACATAACGGTATTTATTATCCAAGAGAAAGCCGCCCGCATTATTAACTTTATTAACAACGCCTGAAGCATGAACAGAAACTTTATGGCAATCGTGCATAAAAATAAGATCCTGAACATTGTTAGGCAATCACATTGGCTTCTACGGAGTGTCATCTTCGAAAAAAAAAAATTGGTTCGACAGATCTACAGATTCACATTGTCATGTACTTAGGAATTAAATATCAACACAGACGCGCAGATGATAAAAAGTTAAGTTTGTGGAGAACCTGACAAAGTTTCTCCGGATAAACGCAAGAAAAAAAAATATAATGCATGGCTATTTCTCCCAAATCAAAGAAATTCACCCTAAAATGGATTACTCTGTATTTTGTGGAAAAACAAAACAGAAGCAACAATAACTGGGCTAGGATGTAACAGCGAATATATATCCGACCAGGCAGCGTAAGCGCTAGCTCCTTCTGCTTAGCGTCCGCAGGCCGCAGATGCAAGAAAATTTGCCTCCATGACTCATTGTTTTCGCGTCCTTTGGCCATTGGCGGAAACTCTTAACCGGAGGCTTAAAAATCTTGTTTATTGCAGTTTTGCGACACGTGTATGTCGGCGCCTTTGATTATTGCATCATGATGGTTGTTTACTTTTGACTCCACTTCTATTTTTCATACTTTTATAATCCCGACCTACTTTTTTCTCGCAACATTGTCGTCAATGCACGTCTGAGATAGAACCACCGCTGCACAGACTGATCTCTTTGAGCGTCGTGTTCCGTATACATTTGACCAAAATTATTTTTATTGAGTCACAATGGCAGGATTAACCTGTAATACTTGGGTACTCATATATCTAATTGTGAATCACAGGTGGTCAGGTCAGCATGCAGTGCATGCTTATTTACCGCTATGTATCAAGTAGCCGATTAAATTAACACCCTAAGATGTCTCGCCGGCGTCTTTGAACATTAAGCAGAATGACTGGCAGCGCATCATAAAATAACGCAGACACAGCAACCGGGACAGACTGATTAGCTTTCACAGATACGCTTGCTGATCTGAGTCGTTACTGGTCGCACGTTTTATTGTTTTTTTTTTGCTGAGCGCTGAATTTCTCGCCTTTTACCAATCGCATGCAGTTGCTACAATTAGTGGAGATTTTCCCCCGCCTTTGAATGCGTAGCACGTAAGGCCGCTGCAGGCACAAAACATGGGTTTGAAAAGGTTTTGATGACAGTATGATACGTGTGACGGCTGAAGACTCCGACCAGCCTGCACAGTCTGATCAAAACGAGCCTTCAATAGCGTCTGGTGAAGATACGACCCTAGTTTTGAATTTAGGAGTATCGATACTCTCAAAGAATCACAGGATACGCCTATAGTCTTTGGTTGAAGGAGTAACAGTACTCCTCGGGCAAAAGCTTATCAATAACACTGCGGGGTCCTTTTTTTATTGCCACACAACTCCTCCCAGGCGTTTTGCAGTAGAATCTTGAAACTGTTGCAGATAATAGCTCTGTGGATGAGGACTGGAGGAACATATTTGGAGTTCTGATGAGACCTCACGGGGTGAGCCGCAGGGGTCAAAAAACTTATTTGCACAAACATAGTCATGCTGCATATCAAATGGAAGGTAATGAAGAGTGGAATACAGTGGTGCAAAAAATTTTACTCGGGGTATATCTGGGGGTCACAAGAGGTCAAACAGTAGGATTTCGGATCCTGTTTTCGATTATCACACAACTCCTAGGCTTTTTGAGCTAGAATCTTGAAACTGTCCTAAGTATTACCCCTTTGGAAGAGAAATGATGGAACAGTGTCAGAACGTTGTAGTGACTCCCACTAGGTGATGGGCCTGACCCCCACCCAAGGCCCACCCAAGGGGTCAAAAATCTATTTTGTAGAAAGATAGTCATGTTGCATATCAAATCGAAGGTAATGAAGTGTAGTATACAGTTGTGCAAAATTTTTGCCCAGGAGGCATGTCTTGGGGTCACCAGAGGTCAAAAAGAAGTATTTTGGTCCTTTTGTTGCGACATGATTTTCTCCGCGTGGGGATTTGTGATGACGCGCCATCGCCTTGCTCTAGTATGTATAATGGGGACAGCTTTTCGATTTTCTTTAAAATAAATGTTGTGTTCACTCGTTAGAATCGAGTAGATTCTAATGAGTAGACACAACATGCATTGTATAGTTCGAACAAATTGACCCGAGACTGGTGAACTCAATTATCATAATTTCACACCTGACTGCATGCATATATTTATCTTCGTCGTTTTTCAAAGATGACAATATTGTTATACAAAACATAGAGGTCGGTAAATGGGTCACTTTGCACAAGATGCCGAAAATCCATGAGATGTTTACGAAAGCCGACGTATTAGGCGATAACATGGACAAATTTATTCCTTGCATAAAGGTCAGTCTCATGTCAAATTGTTTGAACTATACATTTTGGTGTGTACTCATTTGAATTGAGTACACACAACATACATTTTCAAGATAAAATTCAAGATATATCCCAAAGATATTATCTTCAGCCATGGGAAATACAGTAAAACCTCCACTAATGGTCACCTCTGTTTAGCCGCCACCTCTCTTCAGCAGCCACAATAATTCTTCCCACAGCATTTCACTGTATGTTTAACCTCTGCTCAGCAGCCACCTACCATTGTGATATATGCATAAATACAATATAAGCATGTGAAAAGAAACATAAACGATGGAGAGGTGTCAGATGACACCTCTCCATCATTTATTTTTCTTTTAGTACATCCATATTGAGCTGTCTTCAATAATCACTATTTTTGTCTGTTGATAAAAAGCCATACATCATCTCAGATACTTCCCTCTGTTGAACAGCCACCTCCCTTAAACAGCCAGTTTTGGAATTTTCCCAGGATGGTAATTTAATGGTGGTTACACTGTATTTCCAAGAATCAGTTCGCGGAAGCTGTGGTGGAGGAATAGCAGTGTAAGTCATTGAAGATACACTGTAAGTTAATTCCTGTCACTACACTGAATATTTAAAACAAAACATACACTGCACTACAAAATTTATTTTAGGACCCCCGCCCATCGGGGCTTGAAGAAATAGTCCAAGCTGCATGGTGCTTCCACGCAGAGCTGAAACTGACAGCACATGAGTACTGGCAAACTGCTTAGAAGGCCTAAGTGTGCCCAGGCAAACTGGTGCGAGTCGAACTGTCCCTGCATTTAAAACTTATTGGTTTGTTTGGCCGGTAGGGCTTGAGATGAAAACCATCTCAATGTTGGGTAAAAGTCCCACAAAATTGGAAGCTATGTCTCCAAAAGGACCTTAATAGTGTTAAAGGGAACCTTAAACCTCCATTCAAACAAAACAAAACAAAACATATTTTCATCACATTTGTTTTTAATGTAAACATGGTCATAGTGTCATTCAAAATAGCTGCTGTACTAGTATTTAATACAGCTTTCTCTACCTGAGTATAGTGTGTGACTGTCTATCAGGATTTCTCCAAGAGTGGGATGGGAAGGTCAGTTTGTAGTTGCCCTGGGACAGGACTGCCAAACAAATCCCAACTCTGTGGAATTAAACAAGATTTTATGGGGAGGACTTAGACATCTGACTGAAAAATCAAGAAACCATGCCTAAATTTAGAATACTGCATGCACGTTGTGTTGACTGTCTCTGAGTGTAGGCTGGAAAAATGGCCCTTAGACTGTCAACATTTCCTCTGACCCTTACAAGCTTGTATTGTAAGCAAGCAGTGTAGACGCTGGTCAGATACTGCATACTGTAAGCAACCAGAGCAGACCCAGATCAGATGCCAGATTTTGCAGCATCACACCTAGGTCTCCACTGTTTGCCAAACCCAATACAGAGGACCTGCGTTATAACGAAAGTATTTGTTTCATATTACTGTGCTGTTATAATGAATTCTGCCGTTGTAAAGAATCCAAGTTAGGATTATGATAGGTCATAAAAGGTCTTTTCCACATTTTTACTCCATGAAACAAATGTTAATAGTCATTTGTTAGAATCCCCTTGATGAGGCAATTCTAGCAAATGTCTATAACATTTGTTTCTTGGAGTATTAAATAACAAGAATCTTTCAGGACTATGGATTCGGTTTGGGCTTTTCCAACCCGAGGAAAGCCCAAGCTGCTCGTAATTGAGGCTTAACCTTGAGCTAAGAATTCATTCCATTGAAATTGTTGTTATAACGCGTTATAACGAGTTTTGCAGGTATAACGAATGTCTGTATAACACCGGTCCTCTTTACATGACCTTGATGCTGATGACAATAACTCTTTTACGCAACACTCCAACCTCAACACCGCTATTTTATATAAATAATCCTTACCTGGATTTCCTGAAAATTAGTGATGGTCCCATAGACTGTTATGTTTTGTTTGATTTGAGGTTTAATGTCCCCGTCAACACTTTAAAGGTCAATTTGGAGACGTTGCTTCCAATTTTGTGGGAGTTTTACCTGACATTGAGATGAAATGACATCTCAGGCCCTGTCGCCCAATGAAACCAACAGGATTTATTAGCATGGACGGTCCGCCTCGCACCGCGGTTCCTGGACAGGCTTAGATCCTCTAAGCTGTTTACCAGTACTAGTGTGCGGGCCGGATTCAGCTCTGCGTGGAAGTATCATGCAGCCCATATATTTCTTCAAGACTGTACATCACGAAAACACGCCTGTATAATTTTTACCCCCTTGCACCCCACTTTTATACAGAAAACGGGTTTGCAGGGGTATACCTTATTTTTCTTATTTCTGCTCTAAAATATAGATTGTGGGTACTCGTTAGACCCGCCTCAAGGAGGCGGTTCTAACGTGTAACCAAAATCTATATTTTGAACAGAAATAAGAAAAATATCACAATTTTTCATCTTAAATTTTTCCTTTTCTGACGAAAAAATTTACAATCATGTATTTGTATAGGCATCTTTTTGTAATGACATGTAGCAAGGGAAACCTAAATACACTTTGTAACTTTTGACCGATTGAAAAACAGTTGACTGATGAAATGACAATTCTAGACCATGGCTCCAGGTTACAAAACTTTTACACGTTCAAAACAGCTGAGCATGGAATTTGTCCTGCTCACAAATATTAACAAGAGGGCCATGATGGCCCTGGATCGCTCACCTGATCCATAGAGTAACAAGTGGGCCCCAGGAGGGCCATTATTGACCCCAGGGCTATAATATGCATAATGTTGAGGGAGGTCTAAATAGATGAAGCTTCATACCAAATATCAACAAAGGCAATAATTTGAACAATCTCGGCAAAGGTCCACTAGATGAAGCTACACAACAAATATCAAAGACCTGGGCCTTGCGGTTTCAGAGAAGAAGATTTTTTTAAAGATATTCCCTACATAAGCCTATGTACAACCAAATGGCCCCATGTTGGGGGAATTTTTGGCCTCAGCACTATAATTTAAACAATCTTAATAGAGGTCCACTAGACAAAACTTCACACCAAATATCAAAGACCTGGGCCTTGCAGTTTCAGAGAAGAAGATTTTTTAAAGATTTCCCTATATAAGTCCATGTAAAACCAAAGGGTCTTGGGGCGGGGGGCATTTTTGGCCCAAGGGCTATAATTTGAACAATCTTGATAGAGGTCCACTAGATGGAATTTCACAACAAATATCAAAGACCTAGGCCTTATGGTTTCAAAGAAGAAGAATTTTCAAGATTTTCTCTATATAAGTCTATGTAAAACCAAAGGGCCCCGGAGTGGGGGCATTTTTGGCACCAGGGCTATAATTGGAACAATCTTGGTAGGGGTCCACCAGATGAAGCTTCATACCAAATATCAAAGACCTGGGCCTTGCGTTTTCAGAGAAGAAGATTTTTAAAGATTTTCCCTTTATAAGCCCATGTTAAACCAAAGGGCCCCCGAGCGGGGCATTTTTGGCCCCAGCATTATGATTTGAACAATCTTGGTAGGGGTCCACTAGATGATGCTTCATACCAAATATCAAAAACCTGGGCCTTGCGGTTTCAGAGAAGAAGATTTTTTAAGTTTTCGGTGAAAAAAATCTATTTTTAGCTCACCGTCACGTAGTGACGAGGTGAGCTTTTGGGATCACTTTTTGTCCGTCGTCCGTCGTGCGTGCGTGCGTGCATCCGTGCGTGCGTAAACAATTTCTTTAAACGACATCTCCTCCTAAACCACTGATCAGATTTTGACCAAACTTCACAGGAATGATCCTTAGGTGGTCCCCTTTCAAAGTTGTTCAAATGGTTCCGGTCCATTGCACATCTAGGTCACAGGAGCCAAAAACAGATTTTTTTCAAAAATTTAAAAAATCTTCTTCTCTGAAACCACAAGGCCCAAGTCTTTGATATTTGGTATGAAGCTTCATCTAGTGGACCCCTACCAAGATTGTTCAAATTATAGTGCTGGGGCCAAAAATGCCCCCGCCCTGGGGCCCTTTGGTTTTACATAGGCTTATATAGGGAAAATCTTTAAAAATCTTCTTCTCTGAAACCACAAGGCCCAGGTCTTTGATATTTGGTATGAAGCTTCATCTAGTGGACCCCTACCAAGATTGTTCAAATTATAGTGCTGGGGCCAAAAATGCCCCCGCCCCGGGGCCCTTTGGTTTTTTAATAGGCTTATATAGGGAAAATCTTTAAAAATCTTCTTCTCTGAAACCACAAGGCCCAGGACTTTGATATTTGGTATGAAGCTTCATCTAGTGGACCCCTACCAAGATTGTTCAAATTTTAGTGCTGGGACAAAAAATGCCCCCACCACGGGGCCCTTTGGTTTTACATTGGCTTATATAAGGAAAATCTTTAAAAATCTTCTTCTCTGAAACCACAAGGCCCAGGTCTTTGATATTTGGTATGAAGCTTCATCTAGTGGACCCCTACCAAGATTGTTCAAATGATAGTGCTGGGGCCAAAAATGCCCCTTCCCCAGGGCCCTTTGGTTTGACATAGGCTTATAAAGGGAAAATCTTTAAAAATCTTCTTGTCTGAAACCACAAGGCCCAGGACTTTGATATTTGGTATGAAGCTTCATCAAGCGGACCCCTACCAAGATTGTTCAAATTATAGTGCTGGGGCCAAAAATGCCCCCGCCACAGGGCCCTTTGGTTTTACATAGGCTTATATAGGGAAAATCTTAAAAAATTTTCTTCTCTGAAACCACAAGGCCCAGGACTTTGATATTTGGTATGAAGCTTCATCTAGTGAACCCCTACCAAGATTGTTCAAATTTTAGTGCTGGGACAAAAAATGCCCCCGCCACGGGGCCCTTTAGTTTTACATTGGCTTATATAAAAGCACGCTAACACTGCATGATACCCCACCACTGCAAGATAATATGGTTATAGCCTTGCCCATAATAGTGGTACTTTTAAGTGTTATAGTTATCTGTAAAACTTCACTAAGGCATTCAATATAGTAAAGGAACTACATACATGTATATCAAAAGCGCAGATAATACAATAACCAGAAAAGCAGAGTGACTGTCCTTGGCAATAATATGTGTCCTTTAGTGTTTTAAAATTTGAAGAAAATCCATGAAAAGATTCTTAAGTTATTGATCGCAAACTCCAAAAAAAAATTGTGAGAAATTAATCAAGTTATCTGTCGGAAATGGTGTGGATGGACGGACGAACGGACAGACACCGGAGGGTATATTATAATACCCCAGCACTATCGTGTGATGGGGTATAACAGAAAGAAGAAAAGAAAAAAAAGTCAGTCTCGATATAAACATGTAGGCACAATTTGAAAAAAAAAATGTGAAAAATTAATCAAGTTATCGGTCGGAAATGGTGGGGATGGACGGACGGACAGACAGACGGACGGACGGACAGACACCGGAGGGTATATTATAATATCCCAGCACTATCGTGTAATGGGGAATAACAAAAAGAAGAAAAGGGAAAAAAAAAAAAAGGTAAAAAAAAGGAATGAAAAACAAAAAATGAGAAAAAAAAAACGAAAAAAAAAAAAAATTCATTGCAAAAAGAAAGAAAAGAAAAATAAAAGGAAAAAAAAAGAAAAGAAAAAACGAGAAAAAAAAGGAAAAAAAAAGAAAATTCCATTCCTCCACGGGGGTTTGAACTCACGCCCCTCAGATTCATAGCACAAATTAATCCAGTTATTTGTCGGAAATGGTGGGGACGGACGGACGGACAGACACCGGAGGGTATATTGTAATATCCCAGCACTATCGTGTGATGGGGTATAACAAAAAGAAGAAAAGGGTGAAATAAAAAAAGGGAAAAAAAAGGAATGAAAAACCAAAAATGAGGAAAATTAAAAAAAATAAAAAAAATAAATAAATTCATTGCCAAAATGAAAAAGAAAGAAAAAGAAAAAAGAACACACAAAAAAAAAAAAAAAACAAGAGGGCCATGATGGCCCTGGATCGCTCACCTGATCCATAGTGTAACAAGTGGGCCCCAGAGAGGGCCATTATTGGCCCCAGGGCTTTAATGTGCATAATGTTGAGGGAGGTCTTAAAGGTGAAGCTTCATACCAAACATCAACAAAGGCTATAATTAGAACAATCTTGGCAAAGGTCCACTAGATAAAGCTACACATCAAATTTCAAAGACCTGGGCCTTGCAGTTTCAGAGAAGAAGATTTTTTTTAAAGATATTCCCGACATAAGCCTATGCAAAACCAAATGGCCCCAGGGCTATATAAATCTATGTAAAAACAAAGGGCCCCGGCCCGGGGTGGGGGCATTTGTGGCCCCAGGGCTATAATTTGAACAATCTTGGTAGAGGTCCACTAGATAAAGCTCCATACTAAATATCAAAGGCCTTGGCCTTGCAGTTTCAGAGAAGATTTTTAAAGATTTCCCTATATAAGTCTATGCAAAACCAAAGGGCCCCGGAGCGGGGACATTTTTGGTACCAGGGCTATAATTTGAATAATTTTGATAGAGGTCCACTAGATGCAGCTTCATACCAAATATCAAAGACCCAGGCCTTGTGGTTTCAGAGAAGAAGATTTTTGAAGATTTTCCCCATATAAGTCTATGTAAAACCATAGGGCCCCAGAGTGGGGGCATTTTTGGCCCCAGGGCTCTAATTTTAACAATCTTGGTAGAGGT
Source organism: Lucinisca nassula (assembly GCA_963580285.1). Taxonomy (NCBI): domain Eukaryota; kingdom Metazoa; phylum Mollusca; class Bivalvia; order Lucinida; family Lucinidae; genus Lucinisca; species Lucinisca nassula. Next base: position 28,272 of record CAUZLF010000631.1, read on the forward strand.
CCATTAGATGCAACTTCATACCAAATTTCAAAGTCCTGGGCCTTGTGGTTTCAGAGAAGATTTTTAAAGATTATCCCTATATAAGTCTATGTAAAACCAAAGGGCCCCGGGACGGGGCCACTTTTGGCCCCAGCACTATAATTTGAATCATCTTGGTAGGGGTCCTTTAGAAGAAGCTTCATACCAAATATAAAAGACCTAGGCCTTGTGGTTTCAGAGAAGAAGATTTTTAAAGATTTTCCCTATATAAGTCTATGTAAAACCAAAGGGCCCCTGAGCGGGGGCATTTTTGGCCCAAGGGCTATAATTTGAACAATCTTGGTAGGGGTCCACTAGATGAAGCTTCATACAAAATATCAAAGTCCTGGGCCTTGCGGTTTCAGAGAAGAAGATTTTTAAAGATTTTCCCTATATAAGGCCATGTAAAACCAAAGGGTCCCAGTCGGAGGCTTTTTTTGCCCCAGCACTATAATTTGAACAATCTTGGTAGGGGTCCACTAGATAAAGCTTAATTCCAAATATCAAAGTCCTGGGCCTTGCAGTTTCAGAGCAGAAGATTTTTAAAGATTTTCCCTATATAAGCCTATGTAAAACCAAAGGGCCCGGCGGCGGGGACATTTTTGGCCTCAGCACTATCATTTGAATAATCTTGTTAGGGGTCTTTTAGATGAAGCTTCATACCAAATATAAAAGACCTAGGCCTTGTGGTTTCAGAGAAAAGGATTTTTAAAGATTTTCCCTATATAAGTCTATGTAAAAACAAAGGGCCCCTGAGCGGGGGCATTTTTGGCCCAAGGGCGATAGTTTGAACAATCTTGGTAGAGGTCCATTGGATGAAGCTTCATTCTAAATATCAAAGTCCTGGACCTTGCGGTTTCAGAGAAGAAGATTTTTAAAGATTTTCCCTATATAAGTCTATGTAAAACCAAAGGGCCCCTGAGCAGGGGGATTTTTGGCCCAAGGGCTATAATTTGAACAATCTTGGTAGGGGTCCACTAGATGAAGCTTCATACAGAATATCAAAGTCCTGGGCCTTGCGGTTTCAGAGAAGAAGATTTTTAAAGATTTTCCCTATATAAGGCCATGTAAAACCAAAGGGTCCCAGGTGGAGGCTTTTTTTGCCCCAGCACTATAATTTGAACAATCTTGGTAGGGGTCCACTAGATAAAGCTTAATACCAAATATCAAAGTCCTGGGCCTTGCAGTTTCAGAGCAGAAGATTTTTAAAGATTTTCCCTATATAAGCCTATGTAAAACCAAAGGGCCCGGGGGCGGGGACATTTTTGGCCTCAGCACTATCATTTGAATAATCTTGTTAGGGGTCTTTTAGATGAAGCTTCATACCAAATATAAAAGACCTAGGCCTTGTGGTTTCAGAGAAAAGGATTTTTAAAGATTTTCCCTATATAAGTCTATGTAAAAACAAAGGGCCCCTGAGCGGGGGCATTTTTGGCCCAAGGGCGATAATTTGAACAATCTTGGTAGAGGTCCAATGGATGAAGCTTCATTCTAAATATCAAAGTCCTGGACCTTGCGGTTTCAGAGAAGAAGATTTTTAAAGATTTTCCCTATATAAGGCCATGTAAAACCAAAGGGCCCCGGAACGGGGGCATTTTTTGCCCCAGCACTATAATTTGAACAATCTTGGTAGGGGTCCACTAGATAAAGCTTAATACCAAATATCAAAGTCCTGGGCCTTGCAGCTTCAGAGCAGAAGATTTTTAAAGATTTTCCCTATATAAGCCTATGTAAAACCAAAGGGCCCGGGGGCGGGGACATTTTTGGCCTCAGCACTATCATTTGAATAATCTTGTTAGGGGTCTTTTAGATGAAGCTTCATACCAAATATAAAAGACCTAGGCCTTGTGGTTTCAGAGAAAAGGATTTTTAAAGATTTTCCCTATATAAGTCTATGTAAAACTAGAGTGTTCACAAGTTTTTTCTTTAATTTGACCTACTGACCTACTTTTTGACCCGAAAAGACCTTTATTCAAACTTAGCCAAGATATTGTCACAATGACCATTCTGAGCAAGATTAATGATTTAACCAAACTTGTGGCCTCCTGAGTATTCACAAGGTTTTTCTATGATTTGACCTACTGACCTACTTTTCAACCGGACATGACCCATATTCAAACTTGACCGAGATATTGTCATGATGATCATTCTGAGCAAGTTTGATTATGATTGGACCAAAATTGTGGCCCCTAGGGTGTTCACAAGGTTTTTATATGATTTCACCCGCTGACCTACTTTTTAACCCGATATGACCCATATTCGAACTGGACTGAAATATTGTCACAATGGTCATTCTGAGCAAGTTTCATGATAATTGGACCAAAACAGTGGCCTTCAGAGTGTTCACAAGGTTTTTCTATGATTTGACCTACTGACCTACTTTTTGACCGGACATGACCCATATTCGAACTTGACCAAGATATTGTCATGATGATCATTCTGAGCAAGTTTGATTATGATTGGACCAAAATTGTGGCCTCTAGGGTGTTCACAAGGTTTTTCTATGGTTTGACCCGCTGACCTACTTTTTAAGCCGACATGATCCATATTCAAACTTCACTAAAATATTGTCACAATGATCATTCTGAGCAAGTTTGATGATGATTGGACCAAAATTGTGGCCTCTCGAGTGTTCACAAGGTTTTTCTATGATTTGACCTACTGACCTACTTTTTTACCCGACATGACCCAAATTCGAACTTGACCGAGATATTGTCATGATTATCATTCTGAGCAAGTTTGATGATAATTGGACCAAAACTGTGGCCTCTAGTGTGTTCACAAGAAAAAGTTTACGCACGGACGACGCACGACGGACGACGGACGACGCACGACGCACGACGCACGACGACGCCGGACATCTTACTGTCACAAAAGCTCACCATGACCTTCGGTCAGGTGAGCTAAAAAAAAAAAAGAAAAAAAAAAAAAAATTTCCATTCCTCGACGGAGATTTGAACTCACGCCCCTCAGATTCATAGTCAACAATAGGATCTGTAGTCCAGCACTCTAACCACTACACTGGCAGTGATAATCAATATATTTCATAAATTAAAGGAATAAATGCGCAGAAACTATTTAATGGGAATTGTTAACGACCAATTTTTCGTTAAATGTTAACGCATTTTGTGTATTCACAACACAAAACCTGCTTATTATGGTCGTTTATACATCAGTGCAGTTTCATCCAAATATTCCATATAGTAAAGGAATAAGTCCCCAAAAACCATTTAATCGGAATTTTTAACGACCATAATTCCGTTAAATGTTAATGTATTTTGCCCATTTACAATCCCAAACCACTCATACCCAATGCCAATGTGTATACAAAATTAGAAGAAAATCCGTGAAAAAATATTCAAGTTATTGATCGGAAACGCCCCAAAACCCCTTATTTTGAACTAAAAAGGGCCATAACTCTGTCAAATGTTAACGGATTTTGCCCATTAACAATCCCATACCACTCATTCCCGATATATACATGTATGCAAAATTTGAAAAAAATTCGTTAAAAATTACTCAAGATATCGATCGGAAATGGTGCGGACGGACGGACGGACGGACGGACATACGGACGGACGGACGGACACCGGAGGGTATAACATAATACCCCGCCACTATCGTGTGGTGGGGTATAATAAGGAAAATCTTTAAAAATCTTCTCCTCTGAAACCACAAGGCTTAGGTCTTTGATATTTGGTATGAAGCTTCATCTAGTGGACCCTTACCAAGATTGGTCAAATGATAGTGCTGGGGCCAAAAATGCCCCCGCCCCGGGGCCCTTTGGTTTTACCTAGGCTTATATAGGGAAAATCTTTAAAAATCTTCTTCTCTGAAACCACAAGGCCCAGGACTTTGATATTTGGTATGAAGCCTCATCTAGTGGACCCATACCAAGATTGTTCAAATTATAGTGCTGGGACAAAAAATGCCCCCGCCACGGGGCCCTTTGGTTTTACATTGGCTTATATAGGGAAAATCTTTAAAAATCTTCTTCTCTGAAACCACAAGGCCCAGGTCTTTGATATTTGGTATGAAGATTCATCTAGTGGACCCCTACCAAGATTGTTCAAATTATAGTGCTGGGGCCAAAAATGCCCCCGCCCTGGGGCCCATTGGTTTTACATAGGCTTATATAGGGAAAATCTTTAAAAATCTTCTTCTCTGAAACCACAAGGCCCAGGACTTTGATATTTGGTATGAAGCTTCATCTAGTGGACCCCTACCAAGATTGTTCAAATTATAGTGCTGGGGCAAAAAATGCCCCTGTCCCGGGGCCCTTTGGTTTTACATAGGCTTATATAGGCAAAATCTTTCAAAAATCTTCTTCTCTGAAACCGCTAGGCCCAGGTCTTTGATATTTGATGTGTAGCTTCATCTTGTGGACCTTTGCCAAGATTGTTCATATTATAGCCTTTGTTGATGTTTGGTATGAAGCTTCATAATGGCCCTCTCTGGGGCCCACTTGTTGCACTATGGATCAGGTGAGCGATCCAGGGCCATCATGGCCCTCTTGTGTTTTTTATTAGGATCACTTTTTGTCCGTCCGTGCGTGCGTAAACAATTTCTTCAAATGACATCTCCTCTTAAACCACTGATTGGATTTTGACCAAACTTCACAGGAATGATCCTAAGTTGGTCCCCTTTGAAAGTTTTTCAAATGGTTCCAGTCCGTTGCACATCTAGGTCACAGGAGCCAAAAATAGATTTTTTTCACCAAAAACTTAAAAAATCTTCTTCTCTGAAACCACAAGGCCCAGGTCTTTGATATTTGGTATGAAGCTTCATCTAGTGGACCCCTACCAAGATTGTTCAAATTATAGTGCTGGGGCCAAAAATGCCCCTGTCCCGGGGCCCTTTGGTTTTACATAGGCTTATGTAGGGAAAATCTTTAAAAATCTTCTTCTCTGAAACCACAAGGCCCAGGACTTTGTTATTTGGTATGAAGCTTCATCTAGTGGACCCCTACCAAGATTGTTCAAATTATAGTGCTGGGACAAAAAATGGCCCCGCCACGGGGCCCTTTGGTTTTACATTGGCTTATATAGGGAAAATCTTTAAAAATCTTCTTCTCTGAAACCACAAGGCCCAGGTCTTTGATATTTGGTATGAAGCTTCATCCAGTGGACCCCTACCAAGATTGTTAAATTATAGTGCTGGGGCCAAAAATGCCCCGACCCGGGGCCCTTTGGTTTTACATAGGCTTATATAGGGAAAATCTTTAAAAATCTTCTTTCTGAAACCACTAGGCCAAGGTCTTTGATACTTGGTATGAAGCTTCATCTAGTGGACCCCTACCAAGATTGTTCAAATTATAGTGCTGGGGCCAAAAATGCCCCCTCCCCGGAGCCCTTTGGTTTTACATAGGCTTATATAGGCAAAATCTTTAAAAATTGTCTTCTCTGAAACCGCAAGGCCAAGGACTTTGATATTTAGAATGGCGCTTCATCTAATGGACCGCTACCAAGATTGTTCAAATTATAGCCCTTGGGCCAAAAATGCCCCCGCCCCAGGGCCCTTTGATTTTACATAGACTTATATAGGGAAAATCTTTAAAAATCTTCTTCTCTGAAACAACAAGACCTATGTCTTTTATATTTGGTATGAAGCTTCATGTAAAGGCCCCCCTTACAAGATTATTCAAATTATAGTGCTGAGGCCAAAAATGCCCCCGCTCCGGGGCCCTTTGGTTTTACATAGGCTTATATAGGGAAAATCTTTAAAAATCTTCTTCTCTGAAACCACAAGGCCCAGGACTTTGTTATTTGGTATGAAGCTTCATCTAGTGGACCCCTACCAAGATTGTTCAAATTATAGCCCTTGGGCCAAAAATGCCCCCGCTCCGGGGCCCTTTGGTTTTACATAGACTTATATAGGGGAAATCTTTAAAAATCTTCTCCTCTGAAACCACAAGGCCTAGGTCTTTTATATTTTGTATGAAGCTTCTTCTAAAGGACCCCTACAAAGATGATTCAAATTATAGTGCTGGGGCCAAAAGTGGCCATGCCCCGGGGCCCTTTGGTTTTACACAGGCTTATATAGGGATAATCTTTAAAAATCTTCTTCTCTGAAACCACAAGGCCCAGGACTTTGATATTTGGTTTGAAGCTTCATCTAATGGACCTCTACTAAGAGTGTTCAAATTATAGCCCTGGGGCCACAAATGCCCCCACCCCCGGGCCCTTTGGTTTTACATAGATTTATATAGCCCCAGGGCCATTTGGTTTTGCATAGGCTTATGTAGGGAATATCTTTAAAAAAAATCTTCTTCTCTGAAACCGCAAGGCCCAGGTCTTTGATATTTGATGTGTAGCTTCATCTAGTGGCACTTTGCCAAGATTGTTCAAATTATAGCCCTTGTTGATGTTTTGTATGAAGCTTCACCTTTAAGACCTCCCACAATATTATGCACATTAGAGCCCTGGGGCGAATAATGGCCCTCTCTGGGGCCACTTGTTACACTATGGATCAGGTGAGCGATCCAGGGCCATCATGGCCCTCTTGTTGGCTCCTGTGACCTATATGTGCAACGGACCTGAACCATTTGAACAACTTTGAAAGGGGACCACCTAAGAAACATTCCTGTGAAGTTTGGTCAAAATCCGATCAGCGGTTTAGGAGATGTTGTTTGAAGAAATTGTTTACACACAGATTACAGACAAAAAGTGATCCTAATATAAAACACAAGAGGGCCCAATGGCCCTATATCGCTCACCTGTGTACCAGAAAATCATTAGTGTAGGAGACCACTTGACATTGCTACATACTAAATATCTAAGCTCAGGCAAAGCGGTGTCCATGCTTATAAACCCTACTGGTTTCATTGGGCAACAGGGCTTGAGATGTAATTTCATCTCAATGTCTGGTAAAAGTCCCACAAAATTGGAAGAGACATCTCCAAAATGACCTATACAGTGTTGATGGGGATGTAAAACCACAAATCAAACAAAATCTGTGCCTTATGGTTTTGGAGAAAAATGATGCTTTTAAGTTTTTTCCAGTTTAAGTCTATAGGAGCTAATGAGCCCTGGGGCTGGACCAATTTTGACCCAAAGGGCATGGTTGGCAGGATTTATGTAGGCGACCATTTTGTGTTGCTATATACTAAATATCTAAGGTCTGTACTTCATGGTTTCAAAGAAGATGTTTGAAGCCTTTTCCATTATAAGTTTGTTGGAGTTTAGGGGCCACAGGATTTGGACCCAAGGGGCATGATTGGCAGGATTCATGTAGGCGACCACTCGACATTGCTACATGCTAAATACCTAAGCTCTGGGACTTATGGTTTCAGAGAAGATTTTTTCCCCATTTTAAGTTGTTGTTTTTTTTTTTCATTATAAGGGCCCTGTGGTTTCAGAGAAGAAGATTTTTGAAGTTTCTCCAATTTTAAGTCTATGGAAGCTAAAGAGCCCTGAGGTGGGGCCAATTTGGATCCAAGGGGCATAACTGGCAGGATTTATGTAGGTGGCCACTTGATGTTGCTACATACTAAAAATCTAAGCTCTGGGCCTTATGGTTTCATAGAAGAAGATCTTTTAAGTTTTTTTCCATTATAAGTCTATTGGAGGTGATGAGCTGGGGCGAGGCCAATTTTGACCCCAGGGGCAGGGTTAGCTGGATTTATGTAGCTGGCTATTTTATGTTGCTAGATACTAAATATCTAAGTTCTGTGCTTCACAGTTTCTGAGAAGAACATTTTTGAAGCTTTTTACCATTATGAGTCTATGGGAGCTAAGGGGCCCTGGGGCGTGGCCCATTTCGACCCAAGGGGCATGATTAGCAGGAAATATGAAGGTGACCACTTGCCGTTGCTACATGCTAAATATCTAAGCTCTGGGCGCTGTGGTTTCAGAGAAAAAGATTTTTGAAGTCTTTTTTCCATTATGAGTCTATGGGAGCTAAGGGGGTCCCAGGGTGTGGCCCATTTGGACACCAGGGGCATGATTGGCAGGATTAATGTAGGTGACCACTTGCCATTGCTACATGCTAAATATCTAAGCTCTGGGCCCTGTGGTTTCAGAGAAGAAGATTTTTTAAGCTTTTTTTCCATTATGAGTCTATAGGAGCTAAGTGGCCCCGGGGCGTGGCCCTTTTGGATTCCTGGGGCATGATTGGCAGGAATTATGTAGGTGACCACTTACGATTGCTATGTGCGTAATATCTAAGCTCTGGGCGCTGTGGTTTCAGAGAAGAAGATTTTTTAAGCTTTTTTCCATTATGAGTCTATGGGAGCAAAGGGGCCCAGGCGCGTGGCCCATTTGGAACCCAGGGGCATGATTGGCAGGAATTATGTAGGTGACCAATTGCCCTTGCTACATGCTAAATATCTAAACTGTGGGCCCTTTGGTTTCAGAGAAGAATATTTTTGAAGTTTTTTTTTCCATTTTGAGTCTATGGGAGCGAAGGGGCCCCAGGGCCTGGCCCATTTGGACCCTAGGGGCATGATTGGCAGGATTTATGTAGGTGACCGCTTGCCATTGCTACATGTTAAATACCTGAGGTCTGGGCCCTGTGGTTTCAGAGAAGAAGATTTTTGAAGCTTTTTTCCATTATGAGTCTATAGGAGCCAAAGGGCCCCGGGGGGTGGCCCGTTTGGACCCCAGGGGCATGATTAGCAGGAATTATGTAGGTGACCACTTGCCGTTGCTACATGCTAAATATCTGCGCTCTGGGCCTTGTGGTTTCAGAGAAGATTTTTGAAGCTTTTTTTTCCATTATGAGTCTATGGGAGCTAAGGGGCCCCGGGGTGTGGCCAATTTGGACCCCAGGAGCATGATTGGCAAGAATTATGTACGTTACCACTTGCCGTTGCTACATGCCAAATATCTCAGCTCGGGGCCCTGTGGTTTCAGAGAAGAGGATTTTTGAAGCTTTTTTTTCCATTATGAGTCTATAGGAGCTAAAGGGCCCCGGGGCGTGGCCCGTTTGGACACCAGGGGCATAATTGGCAAGAATTATGTAGGTGACCACTTGCCGTTGCTACATGCTAAATATCTAAGCTCTGGGCCTTGTGGTTTCCGAGTAGAAGATTTTTGAAGCTTTTTGTTCAATTATGAGTCTATGGGAGCGAAGGGGCCCCGGGGCGTCCCCCATTTGGAACCCAGGGGCATGATTGGCAGGAATTATGTAGGTGACCACTTGCCATTGCTACATGCTAAATATCTAAGCTCTGGACCCTGTGGTTTCAGAGAAGAAGATTTTTGAAGCTTTTTTACCATTTTGAGTCTATGGGAGCTAAGGGGCCCCGGGGTGTGGCCAATTTGGAACCCAGGGGCATGATTGGCAGGAATTATGTAGGTGACCACTTGCCGTTGCTACATGCTAAATATCTCAGCTCTGGGCCCTGTGGTTTCAGAGAAGAAGATTTTTGAAGCTTTTTTCCATTATGAGTCTATAGGAGCTAAAGGGCCCCGGGGCGTGGCCCGTTTGGACCCCAGGGGCATGATTGGCAGGAATTATGTAGGTGACCACTTGCCATTGCTACACGCTAAATATCTAAGCTCTGGGCCCTGTGGTTTCTGGGAAGAAGATTTTTGAAGCTTTTTGTTCCATTATGAGTCTATGGGAGCGAAGGGGCCCCGGGGCGTGGCCAATTTGAACCCAGGGGCATGATTGGCAGGACTTATGTAGGTGACCACTTGCCGTTGCTACATGCTAAATATCTCAGCTCTGGGCCCTGTGGTTTCAGAGAAGAAGATTTTTGAAGCTTTTTTCCATTATGAGTCTATAGGAGCTAAAGGGCCCCGGGGCGTGGCCTGTTTGGACCCCAGGGGCATGATTGGCAGGAATTATGTAGGTGACCACTTGCCATTGCTACACGCTAAATATCTAAGCTCTGGGCCCTGTGGTTTCTGGGAAGAAGATTTTTGAAGCTTTTTGTTCCATTATGAGTCTATGGGAGCGAAGGGGCCCCGGGGCGTGGCCAATTTGAACCCTAGGGGCATGATTGGCAGGAATTATGTAGGTGACCACTGGCGGTTGCTACATGCTAAATATCTAAGCTCTGGGCCCTGTGGTTTCAGAGAAGAAGATTTTTGAAGCTTTTTTTCCATTATGAGTCTATGGGAGCTAAGGGGCACCTGGGTGTGGCCAATTTGGACCCCAGGGGCATGATTGGCAGGAATTATGTAGGTTACCACTTGCCGTTGCTACATGCCAAATATCTCAGCTCGGGGCCCTGTGGTTTCAGAGAAGAAGATTTTTGAAGCTTTTTTCCATTATGAGTCTATAGGAGCTAAAGGGCCCCGGGGCGTGGCCCGTTTGGACACCAGGGGCATGATTGGCAGGAATTATGTAGGTGACCACTTGCCGTTGCTACTCGCCAAATATCTCAGCTCTGGGCCCTGTGGTTTCAGAGAAGAAGATTTTTGAAGCTTTTTTCCATTATGAGTCTATAGGAGCTAAAGGGCCCCGGGGCGTGGCCCGTTTGGACCCCAGGGGCATGATTGGCAGGAATTATGTAGGTGACCACTTGCCATTGCTACATGCTAAATATCTAAGCTCTGGGCCTTGTGGTTTCCGAGTAGAAGATTTTTGAAGCTTTTTGTTCCATTGATTATGAGTCTATGGGAGCGAAGGGGCCCCGGGGCGTGGCCAATTTGGACCCCAGGGGCATGATTGGCAGGAATAGGTGACCACTGGCCATTGCTACATGCTAAATATCTAAGCTCTGGGCCCTGTGGTTTCCAAGAAGAAGATTTTTGAAGCTTTTTGTTCCATTATGAGTCTATGGGAGCGAAGGGGCCCCGGGGCGTGGCCAATTTGGACCCTAGGGGCATGATTGGCAGGAATTATGTAGGTGACCACTGGCGGTTGCTACATGCTAAATATCTAAGCTCTGGGCCCTGTGGTTTCAGAGAAGAAAATTTTTGAAGCTTTTTTTCCATGATGAGTCTATGGGAGCTAAGGGGCACCTGGGTGTGGCCAATTTGGACCCCAGGGGCATGATTGGCAGGAATTATGTAGGTTACCACTTGCCGTTGCTACATGCCAAATATCTCAGCTCAGGGCCCTGTGGTTTCAGAGAAGAAGATTTTTGAATGTTTTTTTTTTCCATTATGAGTCTATAGGAGCTAAAGGGCCCCGGGGCGTGGCCCGTTTGGACACCAGGGGCATGATTGGCAGGAATTATGTAGGTGACCACTTTCCGTTGATACTCGCCAAATATCTCAGCTCTGGGCCCTGTGGTTTCAGAGAAGAAGATTTTTGAAGCTTTTTTCCATTATGAGTCTATAGGAGCTAAAGGGCCCCGGGGCGTGGCCCGTTTGGACCCCAGGGGCATGATTGGCAGGAATTATGTAGGTGACCACTTGCCATTGCTACATGCTAAATATCTAAGCTCTGGGCCTTGTGGTTTCCGAGTAGATTTTTGAAGCTTTTTGTTCCATTATGAGTCTATGGGAGCGAAGGGGCCCCGGGGCGTGGCCAATTTGGACCCCAGGGGCATGATTGGCAGGAATTATGTAGGTGACCACTGGCCATTGCTACATGCTAAATATCTAAGCTCTGGGCCCTGTGGTTTCCAAGAAGAAGATTTTTGAAGCTTTTTGTTCCATTATGAGTCTATGGGAGCGAAGGGGCCCCGGGGCGTGGCCAATTTGGACCCTAGGGGCATGATTGGCAGGAATTATGTAGGTGACCACTGGCCATTGCTACATGCTAAATATCTAAGCTCTGGACCCTGTGGTTTTAGAGAAGAAGATTTTTGAACCTTTTTTTCCATTATGAGACTATGGGAGCTAAGGGGCCCCGGGGTGTGGCCAATTTGGACCCCAGGGGCATGATTGGCAGGAATTATGTAGGTGACCAATTGCTGTTGCTACATGTCAAATACCTTAGCTCTGGGCCCTGTGGTTTCATAGAAGAAGATTTTTGAAGCTTTTTTCCATTTTGAGTCTATAGGAGCTAAAGGGCCCCGGGGCGTGGCCGGTTTGGACCCCAGGGGCATGATTGGCAGGAATTATGTAGGTGACCACTTGCCATTGCTACATGCTAAATATCTAAGCTCTGGGCCCTGTGGTTTCCGAGAAGAAGATTTTTTAAGCTTTTTGTTCCATTATGAGTCTTTGGGAGCGAAGGGGCCCCGGGGCGTGGCCAATTTGGACCCCAGGGGCATGATTGGCAGGAATTATGTAGGTGACCACTGGCCGTTAATACATGCTAAATATCTAAGCTCTTGGCCCTGTGGTTACAGAGAAAAGATATTTTAATTTTTTCCCATTGTAAGTCTATGGGAGCTATATGTTGCCATGGCAACCACAATTCCCATCTGATCAGCCCAAAAACCTTATGCAGCCTTACCCCCTTCCTGATGATGCTTCTAATGAAATTTGATCAAGATTGACCATGGGGTATTAGAGATATACTTATTTGAAATTGTTCACGGACGCACGGACGGACGCACGACGGACGACGGACAAAAAGTGATCACAAAAGCTCACCTTGTCACTACGTGACAGGTGAGCTAACAAGAGGGCCATGATGGCCCTGGATCGCTCACCTGATCCATAGAGTAACAAGTGGGCCCAGGAAAGGGCCATTATTGACCCCAGGGTTATAATGTGCATAATGTTGAGGGAGGTCTAAAAAGGTGAAGCTTCAAACCAAATATCAACAAAGGCTATAAACTGAACAATCTTGGCAAAGGTCCAGTAATATCTAAGACCTGGTCCTTGCAGTTTCAGAGAAGAAGATTTTTTTAAAGATATTCCCTGCATAAGCCTATGTAAAACCAAATTGCCCCAGGGCTAGGTCCTCTAGATGAAGCTTCACACCAAATAGACCTGGGCCTTGCTGTATCAGAGAAGAAGATTTTCAAAGATTATCTCTATATATTATAAGCCTATGTAATACCAAAGGGCCCGGGTAGAGGTCCACTAGATGAAGCTACATACCAAATATCAAAAGCATGGGCCTTGCAGTTTCAGAGAAGCAGATTTTCAAAGACTATCTCTATATAAGTCTTATGTAAAACCAATGGGTCTCGGGCAGGGGCATTTTTGGCCCAAGGGCTATAATGTGAACAATCTTGATAGAGGTCCACTAAATGACATTTCACACCAAATATCAAAGACCTAGGCGTTGTGGTTTCACAGAAGAAGATGTTTAAAGATTTTGACTATATAAGCCTATGTAACACCAAAGGGCCCAAAGGCAGGGGCATTTTGGCCCTATGACTATAATTTGAACAATCTTGGTAGAGGTCCACTAGATGAAGCTTCATACCAAATATCAAAGACCTAGGCCTTATGGTTTCAGAGAAGAAGATTTTTCAAGATTTTCCCTATATAAGTCTATGTAAAACCAAAGGGCCCCGGAGCGAGGGCATTTTTGGCCCCAGGACTATATTCTGAACAATCTTGTTAGAGATCCACAAGATGAAGCTTCATACCAAATATCAAAGACCTGGGCCTTGCGGTTTCAGAGAAGAAGATTTTTAAAGATTTTCCCTATATAAGCCAATGTAAAACCAAAGGGCTCCGGGGCGGGGGCATTTTTGGCACCAGCACTATAATTTGAAGGGTCCACTAAATGGAGCTTCATACCAAATAACAAAGACCTGGGCCTTGCGGTTTCAGAGAAAAAGATTTTAAAGATTTTTCCAATATAAGCCCATGTAAAACTAAAGGGCCCCGGGGCGGGGGCATTTTCGGGCCCAGCACTATAATTTGAACAATCTTGGTAGGGGTCCACTGGATAAAGCCTCATACCAAATATCAAAGACCTGGGCCTTGCGGTTTCAGAGAAGAAGATTTTTAAAGATTTTCCCTATATAAGCCCATGTAAAACCAAAAGGCCCAGGGCTCAGGGGGGGGGGGAGGACCTGGGCCTTGTGGGGTGAAGCTTCATACCAAATATCAAAGACATGGGCCTTATGGTTTCAGAGAAGAAAATTTTTAAAGATTTTCCCTATATAAGCCCATGTAAAACCAAAGGGCCCCGGGGCGGGGTCATTTTTGGCCCCAGCACTATAATTTGAACAATCTTGGTAGGGGTCCACTAGATGAAGATTCATACCAAATATCAAAGACCTGGGCCTTGCGGTTTCAGAGAAGAAGATTTTTAAAGATTTTCCCTATATAAGCCCATGTAAAACCAAAGGGCCCTGGAGCGGGGGCATATTTGACCCCAGCACTATAATTTGAACAATCTTGGTAAGGGTCCAATAGATGAAGCTTCATACCAAATATCAAAGACCTAGGCCTTGCGGTTTCAGAAAAAAGATTTTTAAAGATTAACCCGATATAAGCCCATGTAAAACCAAAGGGCCCCAGGGCGGGGGCATTTTTGGCCCAAGCCCTATAATTTGAACAAACTTGGTAGGGGTCCCCTAGATGAAGCTTCATACCAAAAATCAAAGACCTGGGCCTTACGGTTTCAGAGAAGAAGATTTTTAAAGCTCTCCCCTATATAAGCCTATGTAAAACCAAAGGGCCCTGGAGTGGGGGCATTTTTTGCCCCAGCACTATAATTTGAACAATCTTGGTAGGGGTCCACTAGATGAAGCTTCATACCAAATATCAAAGACCTGGGCCTTGCAGTTTCAGAGAAGAAGATTTTTAAAGATTTTCCCTATCTAAGCCCATGTTAAACCAAAGGGCCCCAGAGTGGGGGCATATTTGACCCCAGCACTATAATTTGAACAATCTTGGTAGGGGTCCACTAGATGAAGCTTCATACCAAATATCAAAGACCTAGGCAATGGGGTTTCAGAGCAGAAGATTTTTAAAGATTTTCCTTATTTAAGCCCATGTAAAACCAAAGGGCCCCGGGGCGGGGTCATTTTTGGCCCCAGCACTATAATTTGAACAATCTTGGTAGGGGTCCACTAGATGAAGATTCATACCAAATATCAAAGACCTGGGCCTTGCGGTTTCAGAGAAGAAGATTTTTAAAGATTTTCCTTATCTAAGCCCATGTAAAACCAAAGGGCCCTGGAGCGGGGGCATATTTGACCCCAGCACTATAATTTGAACAATCTTGGTAAGGGTCCACTAGATGAAGCTTCATACCAAATATCAAAGACCTAGGCCTTGCGGTTTCAGAGAAAAAGATTTTCCCGATATAAGCCCATGTAAAACCAAAGGGCCCCGGGGCGGGGGCATTTTTGGCCCAAGCCCTATAATTTGAACAAACTTGGTAGGGGTCCCCTAGATGAAGCTTCATACCAAAAATCAAAGACCTGGGCCTTACGGTTTCAGAGAAGAAGATTTTTAAAGATTTTCACTATCTAAGCCCATGTAAAACCAAAGGGCCCAAGAGCGGGGGCATTTTTGGACCCAGCACTATAATTTGAACAATCTTGGTAGGGGTCCACTAGATGAAGCTTCATACCAAATATCAAAGACCTGGGCCTTATGGTTTCAGAGAAGAAGATTTTTATAGATTTTCCCTATATAAGCCCATGTAAAACCAAAGGGCCCCGGAGCGGGGGGCTTTTTTGGCGCGAGCACTATAATTTGAACAATCTTGGTAGAGGTCCACTAGATGAAGCTTCATACCAAATATCAAAGACCTGGGCCTTGTGGTTTCAGAGAAGAAGATTTTTTAAGTTTTTGGTGAAAAAATCTATTTTTGGCTCCTTTGACCTAGATGTGCAACGGACCGGAACCATTTGAACAACTTTGAAAGGGGACCACCTAAGGATCATTCCTGTGAAGTTTGATCAAAATCCGATCAGTGGTTTAGGAGGAGATGTTGTTTAAAGAATTGTTTACGGACGCACGCACGGATGGACGCACGACGGACGAAAAGTGATCCCAAAAGCTCACCTCGTCACTACGTGACGGTGAGCTAACAAGAGGGCCCAGAGGGCCCTGAATCGCTCACCTGAGAATCAGTGTCTCTAGTACATTCTTGGTCCAAGGGCTATACTAGGTGAAGCTTCATACCAAATATCAAAGACCTGAGGCTTGTGGTTTCAGATATGAAGATTTTTAAATATTTTCCCTATATAAGCCTATGAAAAACCAAAGGGCCCCGAGGATGGGAGCATTTTTGGCCCCAGGGCTATAATTTGAACAATCTTGGTAAAGGTCCACTAGATGAAGCTTCACACCAAATATCAAAGATCTGAGCCTTGCGGTTTCAGAGAAGAAGATTTTTAAAGATTTTCCCTGTATAAGCCAATGTAAAACCAAAGGCCCCCGGGGTGGGGGCATTTCTGGCCCCAGGCTATTATTTGAACAATCATGGTAGACGTCCACTAGATGAAGCTTCACACCAAATATCAAAGACCTGAGCCTTGCGGTTTCAGAGAAGATGATTTTTAAAGATTTTCCCTATCTAAGCCAATGTAAAACCAAAGGCCCCTGGGGCGGGGGTATTTTTGGCCAAAGGAATATAATTTGAACAATCTTGGTAGAGGTCCACTAGGTGAAGCTTCACACCAAATATCAAAGACCTGGGCCATTCGGTTTTAGAGAAGAAGATTTTTAAAATTTTCCGTATATAAGTCTATGTAAACCCAAAGGCCCCTGGGGCGGGGGCATTTCTGGCCCCATGGCCATAATTTGAACAATCTTGGTAGAGGTCCACTAGATGAAGGTTCATACCAAATATCGAAGACCTGGACCTTTCGGTTTCAGAGAAGATGATTTTTAAAGATTTTCCCTGTATGTAAAACCAAAGGCCCCCAGGGCGGGGGCATTGTTGGCCCTAGGGCTATAATTTGAACCATCTTGGTAGAGGTCCACTAGGTGAAGCTTCACACATAATATCAAAGACCTGGTCCTTGTGGTGTCAGAGAAGAAGATTTTAAAGATTTTCCCTATATAAGCCTATGTAAATCCAAAGGCCCCCGTGGCATGGGCATTTTTGGCCATAGGGCTATAATTTGAACAATCTTGGTAGAGGTCCTCTAGATGAAGCTTCACACCAAATATCAAGGATCTGAGCCTTGCAGTTTCAGAGATGAAGATTTTTAAAGATTTTCCCTGTATAAGCCTATGTAATACCAAAGGCCCCCGGGGCGGGGGTATTTTTGGCCCCAGGGCTATAATTTGAACAATCTTGGTAGAAGTCCACTAGGTGAAGCTTCACACTAAATATCAAAAACCTGGGCCTTGTGGTTTCAGAGAAGAAGAGTTTTAAAGATTTCCCTATATAAGCCTATGTAAACCAAAAGGCCCCCGGGGCGGAGGCTTTTCTGGCCCAAGGGCCATAATTTGAACAATCTTGGTAGAGGTCCACTAGATGAAGTTTCATATCAAATATCGAAGACCTGGGCCTTTCGGTTTCAGAGAAGAAGGTTTTTAAAGACTTTCCCTATATAGGCCTATGTAAAACCAAAGGCCCATGTGGCGGGGGCATTTTTGGTCCTAGGGCTATAATTTGAACAATCTTGGTAGAAGTCCACTAGGTAAAGCTTCACACCAAATATCAAAGACCTGGGCCTTGTGGTTTCAGAGAAGAAGATTTTTAAACATTTTCCCTATATAAGCCTATGTAAACCCAAAGGCCAACAGGGCGGGGGCATTTCTGGCCCAAGGGCCATAATTTGAACAATCTTGGTAGAGGTCCACTAGATGAAGTTTCATACCAAATATCGAAGACCTGGGCCTTTCGATTTCAGAGAAGAAGATTTTTAAAGTTTTCATTTTAGAAATCTATTTTTAGCTCCTGTGACCTAGATGTGCAATGGACCGGAACCATTTGAACAACTTTGAAAGGGGACCACCTAAGGATCATTCCTGTGAAGTTTGGTTAAAATCCGATCAGTGGTTTAGGAGATGTCATTTGAAGAAAAAGTTTACGCACGCACGCACACACACACGCACGACGGACAAAAAGTGATCCCAAAAGCTCACCTTGTCACTACGTGACAGGTGAGCTAACAAGAGGACCATGATGGCCCTGGATCGCTCCCCTGATCCATAGAGTAACAAGTGGGCCCCGGGGAGGGCCATTATTGACCCCAGGGTTATAATGTGCATAATGTTGAGGGAGGTCTAAAAAGGTGAAGCTTCATACCAAATATCAACAAAAGGCTATAATTTGAACAATCTTGGCAAAGGTCCACTAGATGAAGCTACACAACAAATACATGTATCAAAGACCTGGGCCTTGTGGTTTCAGAGAAGAAGATTTTTTTAAAGATGTTCCTTACATAAGCCTATGTAAAACCAAATGGCCCCGGGGCAGGGGCATTTTTGGCCTCAGGGCTATAATTTAAACTAGAGCTGTCAGAGGATCTGACTATAGCCCCGCTTCAGCGCTGTCAGAGAAGAAAGTTATTTAAGCTGCAGAGAAAACAGTTATGAACAAGAAATAACTGTTGAAAATTTTACATTATCTGGAAAAACTCTAAGAGTTGTGAGCCCATGTCCCTCATTTCAATGAGCATGATACATTACCAGAATGTCCATGTTTATACTAAATTTCATCTTCCATTTTTCAATGTTCAAAGGGTAATAACTCCTAAAGTAGGCAAATCAGAGTCAGGGTTCCTGCGCTCTGCACATTGTCTCATGGTGCTTTACACTTGTGTGAAGTGTCATGAAAATATCTCAAATGGTTTGTGAGTTATGGAGCCGACACAGTCAAAATTGCCTTTTTAAATGTTCAAAGGGTAATAACTCCTAAAGTAGGCAAACCAGAGTTATGGTTCCTGCACTCTGCACATCATCTCAAGGTGCTTTTCAT
Source organism: Lucinisca nassula (assembly GCA_963580285.1). Classification (NCBI taxonomy): domain Eukaryota; kingdom Metazoa; phylum Mollusca; class Bivalvia; order Lucinida; family Lucinidae; genus Lucinisca; species Lucinisca nassula. The sequence goes on from CAUZLF010000631.1 coordinate 46,932, forward strand.
TTATTTGAAGTTTCATGAAAATATCAGAAACGGTTATGGAGCGGACATAGTTAAAATTGCCATTTTTTAATATTCAAAAGCCTATAACTGAAAAAGTAGACAATCCAGAGTTTGGGTTCCTGCGCTCTGCACACGTAATATGGTGCTTTACATTTGTGTGAAGTTTCATAAAATTATCTCAAACGGTTTTTGAGTTATCGAGCAAAGACGGCTAAAATTGATATTTTTCAATATTCAAAGGGAAATAACTCAAAGTCAAAATTGCCTTTTTAAATGTTCAAAGGGTAATAACTCCTAAAGTAGGCAAACCAGAGTTATGGTTCCTGCACTCTGCACATCATCTCAAGGTGCTTTTCATTTATTTGAAGTTTCATGAAAATATCAGAAACGGTTATGGAGCGGACATAGTTAAAATTGCCATTTTTTAATATTCAAAAGCCTATAACTGAAAAAGTAGACAATCCAGAGTTTGGGTTCCTGCGCTCTGCACACGTAATATGGTGCTTTACATTTGTGTGAAGTTTCATAAAATTATCTCAAACGGTTTTTGAGTTATCGAGCAAAGACGGCTAAAATTGATATTTTTCAATATTCAAAGGGAAATAACTCAAAAATTAGGCAATCCAGAGTTATGGTTCCTGCACTCTGCACACCATCTTATGGTGTTTAATGTTTGTGTGAAGTTTCATGAAAATATGTGAATGGGTTTTAAAGTTATGGAGCGGACACGAAAATTGTTAACAGACACAGACAGACACACAGACAGACACACAGAAAATACGAAAACCAGAGTTATGGTTCTTGCGCTCTGCACATTGTCTCATAGTGCTTAACATTTGTGTGAAGTTTCATGAAATTATCTCAAACGGTTTTCGAGTTATGAAGCGGACACTGTTAAAATTGCCATTTTTCAATGTTCAAAGGGCAATAACTCCAAAAATAAGCAATGCAGAGTTATGGTTCCTGCGCTCTGCACATCGTCTCATAGTGCTTAACATTTGTGTGAAGTTTCCTAAAAATATCTCAAACGGTTTTCGAGTTATGAAGCGGACACAATTAAAATTGCCATTTTTCAATGTTCAAAGGGCAATAACTCCAAAAGTAGGCAATCCACAGTTATAATTCCTTCGCTCTGCACATTGTCTTATGGTGTTTAACATTTGTGTGAAGTTTCATGAAAATATGTTAAGCAGATACAAAGTTATGGAGCCAACACAAATTAACGGAATTACGGAAAATGTTCAAAGGGCAATAACTCAAAAAGTAGGCAATCCACAGTTATAATTCCTTCGCTCTGCACATTGTCTTATGGTGTTTAACATTTGTGTGAAGTTTCATGAAAATACGTTAAGCAGATACAAAGTTATGGAGCCAACACAAATTAACGGAATCACGGAATTACGGAATGACAGAAGGACATGGCAAATCCAATATAGCCCCACTTTTTCAAAGCGGGGCTATAACAATCTTGATAGAGGTCCACTAGATGAAGCTTCACACCAAATATCAAAGACCTGGGCCTTGTTGTTTCAGAGAAGAAGATATTCAAAGATTATCTCTATTATAAATCTATGTAAAACCAAAGGGCCCTTGGGCGGGTGCATTGTGGCCCCAGGGCTATAATTTGAACAATCTTGGTAGAGGTCCACAAGATGAAACTTCATACCAAATCTTAAAGACCTGGGCCTTGCAGTTTCAGAAACGAAGATTTTTAAAGATTTTCCCTATATAAGCCTATGTAAAGCCAAAGGGCCCCTGGGCAAGGGCATTTTTGGCACCAGCACTATAATTTGAAAAGTCTTAGTAGGGGTCCACTAGATTAAGCTTCATACCAAATAGCAAAGACCTGGGCCCTGCAGTTTCAGAGAAGAAGATTTTTTAAAGATTTTCCCAATATAATCCCATGTAAAACCAAAGGGCCCTGGGGCGGGGGCATTTTTGGCCCCAGCACTATAATTTGAACAATCTTGGTAGGGGTCCACTAGATGAAGCTTCATACCAAATATCAAAGACCTGGGCCTTGCAGTTTCAGAGAAGAAGATTTTAAAGACTTTCCCTATATAAGCCTATGTAAAACCAAAGGCCCCCGGGGCGGGGGCATTGTTAGCCCCAGGCTATCATTTGAACAATCATGGTAGACGTCCACTAGATGAAGCTTCACACCAAATATCAAAGACCTGAGCCTTGCGGTTTCAGAGAAGATGATTTTTAAAGATTTTCCCTATATAAGCCAATGTAAAACCAAAGGCCCCTGGGGCGGGGGTATTTTTGGCCCCAGGAATATAATTTGAACAATCTTGGTAGAGGTCCACTAGGGGAAGCTTCACACCAAATATCAAAGACCTGGGCCTTTCGGTTTTAGAGAAGAAGATTTTTAAAATTTTCCGTATATAAGTCAAAGTAAACCCAAAGGCCCCCGGGGCGGGGGCATTTCTGGCCCCATGGCCATAATTTGAACAATCTTGGTAGAGGTCCACTAGATGAAGGTTCATACCAAATATCGAAGACCAGGGCCTTTCGGTTTCAGAGAAGAAGATTTTTAAAGATTTTCCCTGTATGTAAAACCAAAGGCCCCCAGGGCGGGGGCATTTTTGGCCCTAGGGCTATAATTTGAACAATCTTGGTAGAGGTCCACTAGGTGAAGCTTCACACATAATATCAAAGACCTGGGCCTTGTGGTGTCAGAGAAGAAGATTTTAAAGATTTTCCCTATATAAGCCTATGTAAATCCAAAGGCCCCCGGGGCATGGGCATTTTTGGTCCTAGGGCTATAATTTGAACAATCTTGGTAGAGGTCCTCTAGATGAAGCTTCACACCAAATATCAAGGATCTGAGCCTTGCAGTTTCAGAGATGAAGATTTTTAAAGATTTTCCCTGTATAAGCCTATGTAATACCAAAGGCCCCCGGGGCGGGGGCATTTTTGGCCCCAGGGCTATAATTTGAACAATCTTGGTAGAAGTCCACTAAGTGAAGCTTCACACTAAATGTCAAAAACCTGGGCCTTGTGGTTTCAGAGAAGAAGAGTTTTAAAGATTTTCCCTATATAAGCCTATGTAAACCAAAAGGCCCCCGGGGCGGAGGCATTTCTGGCCCAAGGGCCATAATTTGAACAATCTTGGTAGAGGTCCACTAGATGAAGTTTCATATCAAATATCGAAGACCTGGGCCTTTCGGTTTCAGAGAAGAAGATTTTTAAAGACTTTCCCTATATAGGCCTATGTAAAACCAAAGGCTCACGTGGCGGGGACATTTTTGGTCCTAGGGCTATAATTTGAACAATCTTGGTAGAAGTCTTCTAGGTAAAGCTTCACACCAAATATCAAAGACCTGGGCCTTGTGGTTTCAGAGAAGAAGATTTTTAAACATTTTCCCTATATAAGCCTATGTAAACCCAAAGGCCAACAGGGCGGGGGCATTTCTGGCCCAAGGGCCATAATTTGAACAATCTTGGTAAAGGTCCACTAGATGAAGTTTCATACCAAATATCGAAGACCTGGGCCTTTCGATTTCAGAGAAGAAGATTTTTAAAGTTTTCATTTTAGAAATCTATTTTTAGCTCCTGTGACCTAGATGTGCAATGGACCGGAACCATTTGAACAACTTTGAAAGGGGACCACCTAAGGATCATTCATGTGAAGTTTGGTTAAAATCCGATCAGTGGTTTAGGAGATGTCATTTGAAGAAAAAGTTTACGCACACACGCACGCACGCACGTACACACACACACGCACGACGGACAAAAAGTGATCCCAAAAGCTCACCTTGTCACTACGTGACAGGTGAGCTAACAAGAGGACCATGATGGCCCTGGATCGCTCCCCTGATCCATAGAGTAACAAGTGGGCCCCGGGGAGGGCCATTATTGACCCCAGGGTTATAATGTGCATAATGTTGAGGGAGGTCTAAAAAGGTGAAGCTTCATACCAAATATCAACAAAAGGCTATAATTTGAACAATCTTGGCAAAGGTCCACTAGATGAAGCTACACAACAAATACATGTATCAAAGACCTGGGCCTTGTGGTTTCAGAGAAGAAGATTTTTTTAAAGATGTTCCTTACATAAGCCTATGTAAAACCAAATGGCCCCGGGGCAGGGGCATTTTTGGCCTCAGGGCTATAATTTAAACAATCTTGATAGAGGTCCACTAGATGAAGCTTCACACCAAATATCAAAGACCTGGGCCTTGTTGTTTCAGAGAAGAAGATATTCAAAGATTATCTCTATTATAAATCTATGTAAAACCAAAGGGCCCTGGGGCGGGTGCATTGTGGCCCCAGGTCTATAATTTGAACAATCTTGGTAGAGGTCCACTAGCTGAAGCTTCATACCAAATGTCAAAGATCTAGGCCTTGTGGTTTCAGAGTAGAAGGTTTTTAAAGATTTTCCCTATATAAGTCTATGAAAAACCAAAGGGCCCAATAGCGGGGGCAATTTTGGCCTCAGGGCTATAATTTGAACAATCTTGATAGAGGTCCACAAGATGAAACTTCATATCAAATATCAAAGACCTGGGCCTTGCAGTTTCAGAAACGAAGATTTTTAAAGATTTTCCCTATATAAGCCTATGTAAAGCCAAAGGGCCCCTGGGCAAGGGCATTTTTGGCACCAGCACTATAATTTGAAAAGTCTTGGTAGGGGTCCACTAGATTAAGCTTCATACCAAATAGCAAAGACCTGGGCCCTGCAGTTTCAGAGAAGAAGATTTTTTAAAGATTTTCCCAATATAATCCCATGTAAAACCAAAGGGCCCTGGGGCGGGGGCATTTTTGGCCCCAGCACTATAATTTGAACAATCTTGGTAGGGGTCCACTAGATGAAGCTTCATACCAAATATCAAAGACCTGGGCCTTGCAGTTTCATAGAAGAAGATTTTTAAAGGTTTTCCCTATATAAGCCTGTGTAAAACCAAAGGGCCCCAGGGCAGGGGCATTTTTGGCCCCAGCACTATAATTTGAACAATCTTGGTAGTGGTCCATAGGATGAAGATTCATACCAAATATCAAAGACCTGGGCCTTGCAGTTTCAGAGAAGAAGTTTTTCAAGTTTTTCCCTATATAAGCCCATGTAAAACCAAAGGGCCCCGGGGCGGGGGCATTTTTGGCGCCAGCACTATAATTTGAACAATCTTGGTAGGGGTCCACTAGATGAAGCTTCATACCAAATATCAAAGACCTGGGACTTGCAGTTTCAGAGAAGAAGATTTTTTAAAGATTTTCCCTATATAAGCCTATGTTAAACCAAAGGGCCCCGGGGCGGGGGCATCTTTGGCCCCAGCACTATAATTTGAACAATCTTGGTAGGGGTCCACCAGATAAAGATTCATACCAAATATCAAAGACCTGGGCCTTGCAGTTTCAGAGAAGAAGATTTTTAAAGATTTTCCCTATATAAGCCCATGCAAAACAAAACGGTCCCGGGGCGGGGGCAATTTTGGCCCCAGCACTATTATTTGAACAATCTTGGTAGGGGTCCACTAGATGAGGCTTCATACCAAATATCAAAGACCTGGGCCTTGCGGTTTCATAGAAGAAGATTTTTAAAGGTTTTCCCTATATAAGCCTATGTAAAACCAAAGGGCCCCGGGGCGGGGGCATTTTTGGCCCGGGCACTATAATTTGAACAATCTTGGTAGGGGTCCACTAGATGAAGCTTCATACCAAATATCAAAGACCTGGGCCTTGCGGTTTCAGAGAAGTTTTTTAAAGATTTGCCCTATATAAGCCTATGTATAACCAAAGGGCCCCGGGGCGGGGGCATCTTTGGCCCCAGCACTATAATTTGAACAATCTTGGTAGGGGTCCACCAGATAAAGATTCATACCAAATATCAAAGACCTGGGCCTTGCAGTTTCAGAGAAGAAGATTTTTAAAGATTTTCCCTATATAAGCCCATGTAAAACCAAAGGGCCCCGGGGCGGGGGCATTTTTGGCCCCAGCACTATAATTTGAACAATCTTGGTAGGGGTTCACTAGATGAAGCTTCGTACCAAATATCAAAGACCTGGGCCTTGCAGTTTCAGAGAAGAAGATTTTTTAAGTTTTCAGTGAAAAAAATCTATTTTTGGCTCCTGTGACCTATATGTGCAACGGACTGGAACCATTTGAACAACTTTGAAAGGGGACCACCTAAGGATCATTCCTGTGAAGTTTGGTTAAAATCCACTCACTGGTTTAGGAGTCGATGTCGTTTGAAGAAAAAGTTTACGGACGGATGCACGGACTACGTGACGGTGAGCTAACAAGAGGGCCATGATGGCCCTGGATCGCTCATCTGATCCAAAGAGTAACAAGTGAGCCCCGGGGAGGGCCATTATTGACCCCAAGGTTATAATGTGCATAATGTTGAGGGAGGTCTAAAAAGCTGAAGCCTCATACCAAACATCAACAAAGGCTATAATTGTCCACTAGATGAAGCTCCACACCAAATATCAAAGACATGGGCCTTGCAGTTTCAGAGAAGGAGATTTTTAAAGATTTCCCTATATAAGTCTATGTAAAACCAAAGGGTCCCGGGGTGGAGGCATTTTTGGCCCCAGGGCTATAATTTGAACAATCTTGATAGAGGTCCACTAAAATGAAATTTCACACCAAATATCAAAGACCTAGGCCTTGTGGTTTCACAGAAGAATAATTTTTAAAGATTTTCTCTGAATAAGTATATGTAAAACCAAAGGGCCCCGGGCCAGGGGCATTTTTGGCCTCAGGGTTATAATTTGAACAATCTTGATAAAGTCCATTAGCTGAAGCTTAATACCAAATATCAAAGACCTAGGATGGGGGGGGGGGGAGGACCTGGGCCTTGTGGGGTGAAGCTTCATACCAAATATCAAAGACATGGGCCTTACGGTTCCAGAGAAGCAAATTTAAGATTTTCCCTATATAAGCCCATGTAAAACCAAAGGGCCCTGGAGCGGGGGCATATTTGACCCCAGCACTATAATTTGAACAATCTTGGTAGGGGTCCACTAGATGAAGCTTCATACCAAATATCAAAGACCTAGGCCTTGCGGTTTCAGAGAAGAAGATTTTTAAAGATTTTCCCTATATAAGCCCATGTAAAACCAAAGGGCCCCGGGGCGGGGGCATTTTTGGCCCCAGCACTATAATTTGAACAATCTTGGTAGGGGTCCCCTAGATGAAGCTTCATACCAAATAGCAAAGACCTGGGCCTTACGGTTTCAGAGAAGAAGATTTTTAAAGCTCTTCCCTATATAAGCCCATGTAAAAAAAGGGCCCTTGAGCGGGGGCATTTTTTGCCCCAGCACTATAATTTGAACAATCTTGGTAGGGGTCCACTAGATGAAGCTTCATACCAAATATCAAAGACCTGGGCCTTACGGTTTCAGAGAAGAAGATTTTTCAAGATTTTCCCTATATAAGCCCATGTAAAACCAAAGGGCCCCGGAGCGGGGGCATTTTTGGCCCCAGCACTATAATTTGAACAATCTTGGCAGGGGTCCACCAGATGAAGCTTCATACCAAATATCAAAGACCTGGGCCTTGTGGTTTCAGAAACGAAGATTTTTTAAGTTTTTGGTGAAAAAAAATCTCTTTTTGGCTCCTTTGACCTAGATGTGCAACGGACCGGAACCATTTGAACAACTTCGAAAGGGGACCACCTAAGGATCATTCCTGTGAAGTTTGGTCAAAATCTGATCAGTGGTTTAGGAGGAGATGTCGTTTAAAGAATTGTTTACGGACGGACGCACGCACGGACGGACGCACGACGGACGAAAAGTGATCCCAAAAGCTCACCTAGTCACTACGTGACGGTGAGCTAAAAAGCCAACAACTGCCATTTCAATATTTATCCCTTATGGGCAGGACAAGTTTTCCCTACTGGTATGAGCACGAAAAAATTCTCATATAATTATATCATAGGATTTTAATAATTACCAGCAATAAAACTTTGATGCTCATTAGTGAGCTGAGCATGAGAGAGGTTTTATAACCTCAAGTTCAGAATGTTACTGAGACCTGTGCAGCTACTATCAATAAAAAGTATAATCATATATTCCTTCAAGGCTTCAGATAAGGAGCAACAAAGAAAACATGGAGGAATGGAAACACCTGGCAGATTTTTCTGCAATTTTTCAAAGGGAGATAACTTTCGGGACTTCCTATTCGCTTTACTATAAGCCGGCCCGGTCCCACTGAAAATGTGGTCTACTCTTAAAGGAAAGAATTTTCTCCTTTAAGAGTTGACTCCTATTGACATGGGAAACAAAAATACTTTTGCAGGAGTTGCCTCCCCTGAAGGTGTTCCCATTCCCCTTAAATATCCTCATTACTTCTTGTCTGCAGTTATTCACCTTATTTACATTATCTGCTGGTTCTTAGTCAGGAGATTATAAGTGTCGGAAAAATAGGTAACCAGACCCCCCTGACCTTGAAAGGTCAGGGGGTTCTGGTTACCTGTTTTTCCAATATTGACAATGTGCAAGCTGGGAGCAAGCAAATAATGGAAATATGGTGAATAACTACTATGAATGTTCCTTTATTTATCCTTGTTCCATTTCTTCTTCTATTTCTTCATCCTCACCTCCTGGCAAATGTTCTTTTATTACATCTAACAACTCGTATATTTGTTCTTCTGTCAATCTCTCCTCACTTTCTTCCACTATCAGCTGAATTTCCACAGCTGTGCTTGGCCTCTGGTTCAAGAGCTGAAGCTTTTCTGGCTTTGTTAAATTGTATGGCTGTACAGCTGTCATGAATTTGGAAATTATTTCAGCAGACTGTTTAGAACAGGGTGTGTTTTCTAGATATTTCACAGTTTCATATGACACAGTGGCCAAATGAGTCTGACTTGTATTCGGCTTCTTCTGCCCTTTTCCTGTCTGTAGATCCGATAGCAGCGTGAGAACTTCATAATTGCTCAACATTGCTGACTGTTCTTTCTTCACCTCCATCTTCAATGTTGTTGACTATCACAGATAATGTTCCTTCAAGTAACGTTCTGCTGCGTATCGTCCAGCTGCTATGACATAGACCCACGACAGAATGACAACGGCAAAAAGGAGCTGAAGCCAGAACAGAAATACAGATTCAAACAAAACTGAAACTACTGCATTTACCGTATTCACTTTTTTTACAGTTCCTAGTCTGAAGGTTATCAGTGTTGGAGAAACAGGTAACCAGACACCCCTGACCTTGAAAGGTCCGGGGGTCTGGTTACCTGTTTTTCCAATATTGACAATGTGCAAGCTGGAAGCCAGCAAACAATGCAAATACATGTATGGTGAAAGTGTGCGGACAGATAGGCCTGAGCAAACAGTGTAGATGAGACAAACGTGGCAGAATGTGTTGTCTCATCAAGGTCTATAGTGTTTGCCACAAATCCAGATATTTTGTTGACAACACCGTGTAGTAAATTCCACTTGTTCAAATTTTAGAACAAGTATGGTAAGGAGTTGAGGTGTCCTAATATTGAAGGTAAATGTGGTACATGTACACAGCTCAAGATGAGGCGTAATGCACCTATCAATGTTCTCCTATTACCATGGGAATCACCGTAAAAATCCTAAAAAAACAACAAACTTTGAGAACCTGCTATAATTCTCCTTAAATTTTAACAAATTTGTTTCAGTCCAAAAGGTGCAGACAAAACGGCAAACAGTGTAGACCCTTATCAGACTGCTCCTTCAGTCTGATCTTGGTCTGCACTGTTTGCTTAGGCCAGTCTGATCCAATACTTCAGTTCATTACGGTAGACAACAATGAAGTCTGAGTATCTGATTTCCAAACCATGGACCACGGATCCTTGACATTTCGTCTAAACCCATTTCATCTAAAGGACATTTCGTCTAAAAGACATTTCGTCGAATACGACATTTCGTCTAAATTTCGTCGAAAAGTGTCTAAATTCGTCTAAAAATGTCTCCTTTTTTCCATCTAATTTTTTTGTCTAATTTTTTTTCCATCTAAGTTTTGTTAACACATATAATGGTAAGGCAAGACAAGTGATCTATGAAGGCTGATCCTTATTTGCCAGTAACAATAAATTTCTATGGTTTCAAAGTTAAAAGTTTAGGTTGTATCCTTGTGACAAAGGCTTCCCACCCCATCACAAATACACCTATATAATTTTGAACCCCACATTTATATAGTAAAACTGGGGTTTACATGGGAAAACCCTATTTTTCCTATTTCTGCTCAAAATATAGATTATGGGTACTCATTAAAACCGCCCCCATGAGTATATTTTGAGCAAAAAGAAGAAAAGTATCATCTGTATTAGTATAGACAACAGACAGATTGTCTAAATATCGAAAAAAAGACGAAAAATAACAAAGGTGCGACATTTCGTCTAAGATCCTTAATATTTTTTTCGACGAAATGTCGTATCAGAACGGTTTTAAGATCAATTGTCCTATTTGATGAAGTGTCTATTTGACAAAATGGGTTTAGACGAAATGTCGTGCACCTATGGACCACAACTTTTAAAGTTCCTCAGAGGTGGGCATTAAAATTAATGCATGCTTTCTTCCAGAATTGATCAATTTGGCAACTCAAGAGCCTGCCCCTGTCACAAAGTGTTCTGCCAAAGTCCCAACAGGTGGGATTATAAGGATGACAAAGGGTGTCCCCTCACCTACATGTATCCCCGGCCCCACCCTGTGGGGGAAATCAATGACAGGTGCATAATGAAGATAATTTGGAATATTGTCTCATTTCTCTAAAAGAGTAGATGCTGTGGGTACTTGTTAGACGTGCCTCATTGCCATTAATTGCCTTTATCATCTGACGTCCCGTCTGAGAATGTAATAACACCATGTAACAAAATCAATAATCCACTAGTGGATTAACTATGCAAATTAGTTGGATATGCCCTGTAACGTTACATGTAAGACGTCTTTAACGATGTCGCGCTTACTAATGGTGGAATATTGACATTTTGGTAAAGAAAACCGTGAATATAATGCGATTTATGCCATCAGATAAATTCAATCTTGCATTCGTGCTTAAAAAACTGCTCATGTGTTATTGAAGTTGCGGAAAAGGGATAAAATGCCTGACAAAGCCTCGCATTTTAACTTGTTTAATAAATTCAATAATACATGAGCACTCATGTAAGACCCTCTATGTAATAAGGGCACAGACTGCTTAAACATTTCCTTCAAATCATACAAACAAGCCCTAGAAAGGTTACATTAACCCTTTTTGTACCAAATGGAATCTTCCTCTTTATATATAGCAGGTGTTCATTTCAAAATTTAGGGGTGTCAAGCTGTGTTTTCATCAAAATTTGTTTGGAAAATGACGGAACTTTTAGCAAACAGTAGAGGCCCTGATCAGACGCTGTGTTCTGCCGCGCCTGATCTGGGCCTGCACTGTTTGCCAGGGTAACCGTTTTGGGGTTTCTGGTACTAAATGGGTTAAGCGTTAACCCCCACCATGCTGGAAATTTTAATATATACTACACTCCTCCCCCAATTACACCCACTGATGTTGGATAGTTGCAGTTTTTACCCTGGATTCAAACACAGCATGGACAACTGTACCGATCCAGATCAGCAGGCATCTATTTTACAAAAATGATATAACTGGATTCAGCAAGACAAGGGATAACCCTTGCCCTGCCGAGCCCGAATATGCCTTATCTTTACAAAAAATGTAGATCCAGAAGCCATCTGATCAGGATCTGCATTGCTTGTTATTCAGACTGTGAATTTGTTGCAACAATTTGCATCAAGTAATCTGATTGGTTGAAAATTGGTAGTGGGTGTGGCATATTTAAATACTCAGCAGGACAAGGGTTAAGCAAAACCAAAACTTTATTATACCATGACATAGTTTCAAAAGTGAGGAGACCTACATGTATATAGCAAAATTATTTGCCTGTCTGTAGAAGAAAGCAGGTTGTGACTGAACAAGTGAATGCTTTTTATCCTTAACTCTTATCCTGCTGTTCACGACAACCCCTATCTTTGGAAACAGTGTAGATCCAGATTAGATGGCTTCTGAAGAAGACATCTAATCAGGATATAAACTGTTTGACATTCAATTAATTTTTTATGAATTTGTAGGAATAAATTACATCAAGTAATCTGATTGGTTCAAAGTCAGAAATGGGTGTGGCTTAACTGAATTTTCAGCAAGAGAAGCTTAATGCTAACTTGTATTTGAACAGTCCATGTCTTAACCATTAAATCTTCAGTTTTAAAATGTATGTCAATTTTTACACTGCTGTGTATTTCAAGACTTCAACATGTCTAAATTTAAACTCCGGTATTTTTCTGAAAAACTGCGAGAAGCTTTTATCATATGCAAACACTGCTAACATTTTTTTTCAGCCAATAGTTACACAATACTTGCTGTATCAACCCATTTTGTACAGGAAACCATAAAAGGGGTGCCCTTGCAAACAGTGTAGGCCCAGATCAGACCTTGCAGAACATGGCGTCTGATCAGGGCCTACACTATTTGCAGAAAGTTCAGCAATTTCCCAAATTAATTTTAAAGATTACACAACTGTCGCCCCTAAATTTCGAAATGGATTCCTGCCATATTTAAGGAGGAAGATACCATTTGGTACAAAAAGGGTTAACCGTTTACTCATCCATTCTGTTTGTCCCCTCACAAAAATATAATTGAGGCGAAACGACCCACCCCTAAATCAGGACAAAACGACCGGGCGAAAAGACCCAGATTCATTCCGAGGACACTGATGAAGATTTTGCCTCAGGAAACCAAGCGTTCTATTTTCTTAGTACACAAATGGCTAATACGACTGCCATCTCAAACTGTATGTTGGTCAGTGATTTCGAAAAGCATGTGATAGCTCAGTGGTTAGTGCACTTGCCTCTGATGCTAGAGGTCCCGGGTTTGATCCCAGGCAGCGGCGATAAAATTTCGGTGTCCGAACATGACCCATTGGCATCATTTGCAGGGATGAATGTCATAAAACCCGAGATATCTGGCTGTAGTGACCTACAAAGCCGCCAAATCAGAAAATAAAAAAGGCTTTTAGAACGTCCGAGAAGGCTCGGATTAAATGTCATAGTGCACCATCCTTCGGATCGGGACTTTAACTGGAGGCCCCCTGTGCAGGGAGAACCGTCCCGGCCACGATAGTATGTACCAGCGGCCGCTTCTGGAATGGGAGGTCACAGTTTCGATTCCCGACCGTGCCATACCAAAGGCGTGAAAAATGGTACTAGGTGCTCCCTTGGCTGACGCTCACATTACCAGGGGTAGTCATAGGAAGATAAATGAAGGCAAGTAAGTATTTGTTAAAGACTTTGTTTGCCATAACAAAAGTTCTACAGAGCTTATGTTATTTGTTACGGGAAATAGGTTACTGGCGAGAACAGGTGCTTCAGCCTTCACCAATATGCCCGAACATGTTCAGTTTATTTATTATATTGTTAAAATTGCGTTTGAAAATATTTCAGCATTGCGAAAAAGCACGAAATATACGTACAAAGTTAAGAATTCTTGAAACTGTTTTCTTGCTAACGATATACATCGTAAATCTCTTAAGATATGATGGTTCTAGCAATTTTTCATGTTTTTGACGTTTTGTTTACATTTGCAGTTCAACGACTCGCCCAAACGGTTCCGGTCATTTCGGCCCATAACAAAATCGGCCCATGTCAATATCGGCCTATGGCAATTTCGGCCCATAAATAATTTCAAGGTTGTTATAGGGGTCGATTATCAGCCAATATATATATAATGAAATATATAGTTATTTAATGATGAAAGGTCCCTGGACAATTCGGCCCATAACAAAATCGGCCCATAACAAATTCGGCCCATACAAAATCGGCCCATAGCAATTACGGTGCACAATTTTAATGATGGTATAATTACTTTGTTTGTATATAATTGATTTGCTTGTACGGCCAAATAGAAAGAATGTGAATAGAAAGAGGGGATAAAGTGCAAAATATGTTTAGTTTGAGAAATTAATAGTATAACGAATAACATCATGTAAACAAGTCCCTGAAAATAATACCCTCTAAACCCCACTTTATATTGAGATTTATATTAACGAGGTATATGTTATTTTGCTTATTTCTGCTCCAAGACAGGTTGTGGATGTTCGTTAGAACAATGAGGCGGTTCTAAAGAGCGCCCACAACGTATGAGTACAAATAAGACAAATATCACAAATTTTTGTCAGAAAATTAGTCATTTTGGAAAAAATGAAAGAATGCACTACGTTACACGGGTGTGTTATCGTAATGACATAGGAAAGAAAATGCGTTCTTAAGAATTGTGAAAATGCTTAACGGTTTATGTTCTTTGATTGTTTTCGCTGCAGGCAATCGTTATTAGAAAGCTAACATCGAGCGTTGTTCAGAGTCACATTGGGTTTAAATAAATAAGTAAGCAAGGGCCCAGCAATTTCTACAATTCTCCCAGCATACACAGATCAGCTTGCTCAGCTGCACAGTATGGTATGGAGGCATGAAGAAGCTTCGGCTACTTCACGATTCATAGTTACAGTACACAGCGAAGACACAAGTCAGACTGCGCGGATGCGATGTGACCCTGCCCAATAACACTCATAAAACAAAACCGACAGCAAGAAACAAAGAAAGAATTAAAGACACATATTAGAGACATACGCTTGATGAGTTCTGGATGATTGGCACGTGCCCCAATAAGGACTGAGATTTGAGTAATATGATAATTGCTCTGTTTGTTACTTTATGGCACGTGCCGATAAAGGTAATCGGCGATAAAATTTCGGTGTCCGAACACGCTCCATTGGCATCATTTGCAGGGATGAATGTCATAAAGTGCACCGTCCTTCGGATCGGGACGTTAACTGGAGGCCCCCTGTGCAGGGAGAACCACCCCATGTGCAGGTTAAAGATCCCTACCGTAATTGCATGATTACTGTGTAGGCTTTCATCCTGCAAAACCTGGAGTGTATGTAATATACACCTGCGGTAATGGTCAAATGTGACCGACGCAGTATCAGAAGATAGATAGATAGAAAGGTAACAATGTAAAGTGATTATTGCTCATTTTGCATACCGACATGTGTCACCAATACAAATAAATAAATAGTGTCCCCAGAACTACAGTTTCCAAGTTTATAAATTTATATTCATTCTTTTTCTAAATAAACACACCCTGCTTTATATTATTTTCATTTGATATATTCCATTACAAAGGTTGCATTGCGAGAAAACTCACATCTGAGGGAGGTAATTATTGAAAATAATGCTATAAATTCCGAGCGGTGAAAAGAGGGTAACTATAAATTGTATGTACATGTATTTTATCATAAATAACTATAATCTTTCATTTTTTATAGTTTGGGTGATAATTGACCCCTATGACAGCATTGAAATCATTTATGGGCCGAAATTGCTATTGTCCGATTTTGCCTTGGGCCAATTTTGTCATGGGCCGATTTTGTTATGGGCCGAAATGATCCGGAACCATGATAAAATACATGTATTTATTACCCTTTTTCACCGCTCGGCATTTATCTATCTATCTATCTAATCTTCTTATACTGAGTCAGTCATATTTGGCCATTACCTCAGTTGGGTGCGTAGCTAAATTTAGAATTTAGCTAAAAAAAAAAAAAAAAGAAAAAGAGAAGTCACTGGATGAGCCCTTAAAACTATTTACAATCTGAATAACAGAGTTATACTAAAACGCATACCTCTGAGTCTCATTCTTATACTGTACGGGCTTTGAACTCCTCTGCAGTTTTAGCATACACCACAGAAGAGGGAAGACTATAGTCCTAGGAAAAAAGGAATTGTTCAGGGCATCACTGCGAGTTGTTTACTTTTGATGCCCTTGTTCGGGTTGAAACTGTCACAGGGGTCAATTATTTGTCTTTATTAACGGCCACTGTACCTGAATGTATCTTATAGAAGAAGGTTAAAGAGGACTGTTCACGACGGGCCTCTAGGGACGGCCATTCTAGCTCGTTAAGCATGTCACCGACGCTACTTCTATTGCGCCATCGTCGGCAGGTCCATCGAGCAGCTGTCCTCTGCACATTCTCCACCTGCTGAATCTGAGTTTTAACATAGGGATGCCAAATGGGTGATGCATATTCAAGCTGAGGGCAAACCAATGTTTTATATGCAACATCCTTTGTCTGCCTAGGTGCAAAAGCCAAGTTTCGTCTAAGAAATCCTAAAGTCCTAGTTGCTTTTGATGTTATTTCTGAAACGTGTTGACCCCAGTCAAGATAATCGGTGATGGTGATACCAAGATATTTGGCGGATTAAACCTGCTCCAAGATTTGCTGGTGTAGTGTAGCCTATATGTCAAACTTAAATTGTTTGTCCGGAGGGTGTCGCGACAACCTCATTGAATGACATTTGGCCACATTGAACTTCATCTGCCATTCGGCCTTCCCGCTGTGCTAGTTGATTCAAGTCATCTTGTAGAATAAGACAGTCAGAAGACTATTTTTCTCAATAATTACCACCCTCAGATGTGTCTTCTCTTGCAATGCAATCGTAATAGAATGTACGAAATAAAAAATAATTTAGATTGTTTTTATTTATATATATATCGACTGGAATTTGTAGTTCTGGGGACACTATTTATTTATTTATTTTGTTGGCACACTCGTGTATGCAAAATGTTGACCAATTTAATTACTTTGCGTTGTCACCTTTACCTTTTCCGCCAAATAGTCTTGGTATCACCATATCACTGATGATCTTGATTGGGGTCAACATGTTTCAGAAATAACATCAAAAGCAACTAGGACTTTGGGATTTCTTAGACGAAACTTGGCTTTTGCACCTAGGCAAACAAAGGATGTATGCGTGTGGGACGTTTGGTTCGCCCTCAGCTTGAATGTGCATCACCCGTATTGGCATCCCTATGTTAAAAACTTCGGGTTCGGCGGGTGGAGAGGGTGCGAGAGGGCGGACTGCTCGATGGGCCTGCCGACGAATGGCGCAGTGGAGGTGGCGTCGGTGGCATGCTTGGCGAGCATAGGGTGGCCGTCCCTGGAGGCCCGTCGTGGGCAGTCCTCTTTTAACCTTCTTCTATAGGATGCATTCGGGTGCAGTGGCCGTTAATAAAGACAAATAATTGACCCCTGTGACGGTTTTCAGCCCGAACAAGGGCATCAAAAGTAAACAACTCGCAGTATCATTAGGTGCCGGTCCTACAGTGGTGCCCTGGGAGATTCCTTTTTTTCCTAGGACTATTCCCCAGTGGAATAGTCTTCTCTCTTCTGTGGTGGGTGCTGGGGCTGCAGGGGGTTCGGGGCCCGTGCGGTGTAGGATTGGGTCTCGGGGGTGTGCGTTTTGGTATGCCTCTGTTGTTTGGATTGTAAATAGTTTTAAGGACTCATCCAGTGACTTCTCGTTTTTTGTTTAGTTCTAAATTCTAAATTTAGCTTCGCAACCAACTGAGGTAATGGCCAAATATGACCGACTCAGTATAGATATAGATAGATAGATAGATAGATAGATAGATAGATAGATAGATAGATAGATAGATAGATAGATAGACACGTATCGAACAAACACAACGATTATCATATTACTCAAGAACCTCAGTCCTTATTGGGAGCACGTGCCAATCACCATATATATTAAGGTCTCTAGTTGCGTGTCTTTAATTCTCTTTAAGTCTCTTCTGAGGGCCAAAATGGAAGATTAGTTCTAGAACTAAATGCGCTACCCTCTATATTATTACTATTACCATTATTATATTTATTTGTTGCTTTCGGTTTCGTTTTATGAAGACCTTTCGATAGCAATATGTTGGCCTAGCACCGGGCCCCCAGCGAAGGCTTACAC
>CAUZLF010000633.1:0-87316 GCA_963580285.1 Lucinisca nassula
GAAAATTTTCATTTTTCTGGTTAAAAAATTTCCAATATATATTGGCAATGTAAATAATGTAATTTGCAATAATGTAATGTAATAATGAAAATATAAGAAATAAACTTAGTTATTCTGCTGTTCAGAAAGTATGAATAATAGCGGGTCACTAGCAAAGTTTAAATGAACCCCTTTGGGGTTCATTTACTTTGCAGGCAACCCACTGCGTTCATACTTTCATGAATAGCAGCAAAATAAAATTTCCTAAATGAATACAGAAATGAGACACAAGGCTATTTGTTTCATTTGCTCATTTTGCAGACAAGAGTTCAATAGCCCCATCAACACGAATAAAGTCATTTTGAGACAATCAGTCTTAGAGTGTAACCCCTATCTGCCTGGGTGAGCATCTGTTAAGTTGTCAAGTTCAAGCAATAGCAACATGTTATTGGTCACTTATTATGTTGAAAAGAAGGACTTTAAGGGGAATGGGAACACCTGGCAAATTTTTCCGCCATTTTTCAAAGGGAGACAACTTCCAGGACTTCCTGCTCGCTTTTCTATAAGCCCTGTCCCACTGAAAAAGGGGTCTACTCTTAAAGGAAAGAATTTGCTCCTCAGGAGCAAATTCTTTCCTTTAAGAGTTGACCTCTATTGTCATGCTAGACAAAAATACTTTTTCAGGAGTTGCCTCCCCTGGAGGTGGTCCCATTCCCCTTAATAAGCTGAACACAACATCTGCAACAGTTTGAAAAGATTTGAAAAGACACCCGAGACACCGGTAATGATCAACCTGAGCAGAAGCATATAGTTCTCTCACAGTGCTAATTGCCCTGGGTTCAGATTTAGTCAGGAGTGTTGCTACATTGGTTGTACCGTAAAATCTCTATTAGAAGCCCATGCTCTAATAAACGCACCCCAACCCCCCCCATTTGGGTGTAAAAAATGGCGATGTTTTTGGCAATTCTCAGAAAAATACCAGCCTCTAATAAACACCCACTTTACTCCGATGTTGATTCATAGGAACTTTTTTGTGACATTTTGACAGGGTCGGAAATTAAGCAAGTCAAACAAAATGATGCCAGGTTTAATGTATTTTGCCATGTTAGACAAGAAATGAGAAAAACGTTAATGATATTCCCTTTAGTGAAGAAAGGGGAGGTAACTTCTATTCTATCTAAGACAAGGCTATTGTATCACCAGTCATTTTCTGAGAAACAAGATCGCAGTCATAAGAAAGAAAGCGAGTGTTTTGGACCATCGTATGCGAATTGCAGGTTTCAATAGCCATTAATAAACGCCCGCCCCCATCTTCAGAAAAAGTAATGATTCTAATAAATGCCCGGGGGTCTATTAGAGATTTTACGGTAACTTGTTGCTTAACAGCAAGACTGGCATTTATGCATGCTAATTGAGAATATGAAAACATCTGGTTCTGCTTGCTCTAATTAATATTTTAACCCTTATCTTGCTGTTCACGACAACCCCTATCTTTGCAAACAATGTAGATCCAGATCAGATGGCTTCTGAAGAAGCCATCTGATCAGGATCTGCACTGTTTGGCATTCAGTTTATGAATTTGTGGCAATAAATTACAGCAAGTAATTTGATTGGTTGATAGACAGAAATGGGTGTGGCTTAAATGAATATTCAGCAAGATAAGGGTTAATAGTACAGATAGAAAGA
Source organism: Lucinisca nassula (assembly GCA_963580285.1). NCBI lineage: Eukaryota > Metazoa > Mollusca > Bivalvia > Lucinida > Lucinidae > Lucinisca > Lucinisca nassula. The sequence continues at coordinate 1,666 of CAUZLF010000633.1, forward strand.
GAAATTAATCTTTCAGAGAACTTTGTAGATTCTACTAAAAATTTTAACAAATTACCTTAAAGCTCCTTAAAATTCGGAACTTGCTGCAACTCTTCTAAAATTTTAACAAAATTGTTTCATGATCCAGCAAGGAGTCCAAAAAGGTCAAACGGAATGGCAGACAATGTAAACAGCAGTCTGATCTGGGCCTGCACTGTTTGCACTGCACTGTCTGTCCCAATACTTTGGAACATTACTGTAATTTCTTCTTAAACAAACAACAAGCTAATTCTGATTTTCAACACCAATGGAGGTAAATCTTTTTTTCCTGATGTGGCCAATATTCTGTTGGCAACAGTGGTTATCCATTTGCAATGCCACACTCTTGAAATGCTAATGAAACGAATGATTCTGAAAAGCTTGCTGAATACCTGGGGATTTCTTCTTAGCGCAGAAGCCAATGCTAATAAAAGCACGCTAACACTGCATGATACCCCACCACTGCAAGATAATATGGTTATAGCCTTGCCCATAATAGTGGTACTTTTAAGTGTTATAGTTATCTGTAAAACTTCACTAAGGCATTCAATATAGTAAAGGAACTACATACATGTATATCAAAAGGGCAGATAATACAATAACCAGAAAAGCAGAGTGACTGTCCTTGGCAATAATATGTGTCCTTTAGTGTTTTAAAATTTGAAGAAAATCCATGAAAAGATTCTTAAGTTATTGATCGCAAACTCCAAAAAAAAATTGTGAGAAATTTATCAAGTTATCGGTCGGAAATGGTGTGGATGGACAGACGAACGGACAGACACCGGAGGGTATATTATAATACCCCAGCACTATCGTGTGATGGGGTATAACAAAAAGAAGAAAAGAAAAAAAAGTCATTCCCGATATAAACATGTAGGCACAATTTGAAAAAAAAAATGTGAAAAATTAATCAAGTTATCGGTCGGAAATGGTGGGGATGGACGGACGGACAGACGGACGGATGGACGGACAGACACCGGAGGGTATATTATAATATCCCAGCACTATCGTGTAATGGGGTATAACAAAAAGAAGAAAAGGAAAAAAAAAAAAGGTAAAAAAAAGGAATGAAAAACAAAAAATGAGAAAAAAAAAAAAAAAAAAATTCATTGCAAAAAGAAAGAAAAGAAAAATAAACGGAAAAAAAAGAAAAGAAAAAACGAGAAAAAAAGGAAAAAAAAAAAGAAAATTCCATTCCTCCATGGGGGTTTGAACTCACGCCCCTCAGATTCATAGCACAAATTAATCCAGTTATTGGTCGGAAATGGTGGGGACGGACGAACGGACAGACACCGGAGGGTATATTGTAATATCCCAGCACTATCGTGTGATGGGGTATAACAAAAAGAAGAAAAGGGTGAAAAAAAAAAAAAGGGGAAAAAAAGGAATGAAAAACCAAAAATGAGGAAAATTAAAAAAAAAAAAAAAAAAATTCATTGCCAAAATGAAAAAGAAAGAAAAAGAAAAAAGAAAAAAGAACACACAAAAAAAAGAAGAAAAAACGAAAAAAAAAAAAAAATTTCCATTCCTCGACGCAGATTTGAACTCACGCCCCTCAGATTCATAGTCAACAATAGGATTTGTAGTCCAGCACTCTAACCACTACACTGGCAGTGATAATCAATATATTTCATAAATTAAAGGAATAAATGCGCAGAAACTATTTAATGGGAATTGTTAACGACCAATTTTTCGTTAAATGTTAACGCATTTTGTGTATTCACAACACAAAACCTGCTTATTATGGTCGTTTATACATCAGTGCAGTTTCATCCAAATATTCCATATAGTAAAGGAATAAGTCCCCAAAAACCATTTAATCGGAATTTTTAACGACCATAATTCCGTTAAATGTTAATGTATTTTGCCCATTTACAATCCCAAACCACTCATACCCAAAGCCAATGTGTATACAAAATTTGAAGAAAATCCGTGAAAAAATATTCAAGTTATTGATCGGCAACGCTCCAAAACCCCTTATTTTGAACTAAAAAGGGCCATAACTCTGTCAAATGTTAACGGATTTTGCCCATTAACAATCCCATACCACTCATTCCCGATATATACATGTATGCAAAATTTGAAAAAAATTCGTTAAAAATTACTCAAGTTATCGATCGGAAATGGTGCGGACGGACGGACGGACGGACGGACGGACATACGGACGGACGGACGGACGGAAAGACAGACACCGGAGGGTATAACATAATACCCCGCCACTATCGTGTGGTGGGGTATAAAAAGGAAGCTGTTAGCCATGTGACTGAATTATTCGCTCCTGCCTTAGCTATAAACGCAATATAAGCGATAAAAAACACTTGGGGCCCATTGGTCAAAACTAATGATGTCATTAGTTAACAAATAGTTAAAACTTTGATCATTTAATATCGCGAATATACTAATATTTCTGCTGAAAAAATGTGAGCAGCTCACATTTTTCAGCAAAAATAACATAATTTTTAGGTCAAAAACTTGCTAGAATAGTTAATAATTTGACCATTAAAGAGCTCGTTAAGCTAACATGGCTTTGAACAACTGGTCCTGGGGTCCACTTATTCAAAACTACTGTGGATAACGATGCCATTAGTTAACATATCGTTAATACTTTAATCCTTTGTGTACCAAATGCAATCTTCCACCTTATATATAATCCATTTCAAAATTTAGGGGTGTCAGCTTGTGTTTTCTTCAAATTTTATTTGGAAAATGGCTGAACCTTTTGAAAAAAGTGTAGGCCCTGATCAGACGCTGCGTTCTGCAGCATCTGATCTGGGCCTACACTGTTTGCCAATTACCCATTTTGGGGGTTTCCGATACAAAATGGGTTAATCATTTAGTATAGTAAGTATAGATTGTGGGTATTCCTTAGAACCACCTCATCGAGGCAGTTCTAACAAGTACCCACAATCTATATTTTAGAGCAGAAATAATAAAATATGGTTTATCCCTGTAAATCCCAGTTTTACTTTATAAAAGTGGCATTCAAGGGGGTCAAAATTTTATAGACGTGTTTTCTTGATGATGCTCAGACAATTCAATCTAGCCAGTTTTAGAACTCGTGTAAGTTTCTGTCCATGTCCGTTCTTACAATATATAGTGATAAATCTGAAATCATCTCAAGCCTCCACTGTGGATTATTCGAAAGAAAAGGAATATACAGGAATAAATTTCTTGAATGTAAATTAAAGAAGCTATTTGAAAAAAAAAAAGAAAAGATGGCAGAATCATTAAATCAGTCTGCTGCTTCAACTGTGAGAACAGACTTCGGTGCAAATGAAACTTCATGCTCAAACTTATCAGGAATATCCTCTTTATTTGAGCAAGACAAGATTATGTCTGATAAGTATGATGGTGTGTTGTACCACATGTTACCATCAGGACAGAAAGTTAACATTAAATTTTCAATTCCAATGCTTTTCAGGGAATTCATCATTTTGTTGGAAAAAGAGTTTGTGAAATCTGAATGGAATATCAATGGCAAGTTTACAGTATCATCACATATTCAGGGAAGAAAAGTGCAAATAACTGTCTATGAAGTTAATAAAACCATTGAGATTTCAGGCCCTGGACATAAACTATGGAGAGATATAACTTTCAAAAGGCTTGCTAACAATTTGTGCACAAGGTTCATTCAAAGCTTCAGTGCTAACTCTCAGGTCAGCATAAACATTTCCAAAGAACTACCAGAGGCCACAAGTACCCCCATAGTGATAGGGACTAACACATCTGTGCCTGTGTTAACTCCTAGTGGGCCCAGTGATGATCAAAGAACCCCCATTGAGAGGCAGATGGTAGCAATCCTTGAATCAATGTCTTATCACTCCAAGATGATTGCTACACTGCAGGAGCAGCTCACCAACCTAACAACCCAGGTTGTCAAATTGCAGGAAAAGTCATCTGCCAACAAAGCCGATACACAGGAAAACCTGACTGATACAACAAACAGGATCCTTGTGGACGAGTCTGTTTCTTCTCTTGATACGCATGTGACCTGCAACAATGTCGATCCCACTATTATTCTAGACACCTACCAGACTCCGTCTCTACCAAAATCCAAATCAAAGAAAACTATGAAAGCTAGGAGAATAAACAACAAAAGTCCACAACAAAACAACCCCCAAAACAGCCTACAACTCAATGATAATGTTAACAGGCCATCAAAAACCCTCATAATTGGAGATTCTATCATCAAAGGAATAAATGAAAAAGGTCTAAAAAAAACATGTGCATAGTCATGGTATTTCTGGGGCCACAGTAGAGACTGTATTGGATCAACTATCACTGTTTGATATCAAGAATTTCTCTACAGTGATCATATCTGTAGGAGGGAATGACATTTGTAATGGAACAAATGTGGAATATGTGGAGGAAAAATATGATCACCTCATCCAGTACATACAGAAAATCAATCCGGACTGTAAAGTTGTTAATTGTACAGCCTGTCCACGACAAGACTGTGATGTGTCTGAACTGAACAAGATACTCAAATCGCTGAGTGACGAATATAGTACCCACCTGGTTGATATGGAGAAATACTTTTATAATCAAGATGGTGCTCCAACTCTCCGATATTATAGTAAAGACAAAATTCATCTGTCAAATGCAGGAATCATAAGGCTGTTAGATGCAGTTGAAAAATCATGTGATGGGTTGATACTAGTAGGAAATTTTGAAATGTGTGTGTTTAATAACAGACGCGCAGTAAACCATACAGGAAATGCTCGCCGCTCAAGGCCGAATAACAGACAGTCAGCGCAACATTACAACAGACAAAATATTCAGCAACACAGGAAGAGAAATTATGCAACAAGCAACAAAGCACAAAGCTGTGTAAAATGTGGTGAAACAAACCACTCTACATTCAACTGCAAGCACAAAGAGCAGATCAAATGCCACAACTGTGGATATCTTGGATACAAACAATTTAGATGTCCAAATAACTAGGAAAACGGCAATGACGCCTCAGTGTTTGACTCCCGTAATATATTTTCAATATTACAGGAACTTTGTTCTCAGTGCAACAGTATTTCTTGTCAGTGTACGGACAACAATTATGGAGACATATCTTTAATTTGCGCTGAACGTCAAACCAAAGGAACTTTTTCAAACAACCCTAACAATTTAAGTGAGGAATGATCCTCAAAAAACAACTTCAGTACAGGTACTGAAATTAGGAGCTCATACAGAGAAGTTTATGAATGTGACACTTTTGTTGAAAGTGATACAAATTCTGTTGACTGTGTATATAATTATCCAACTACATCATCTTCTGTACATGAAATAAATGTTTCTCCCTTGCTGACCCAAAACGATTTAGTAAATTTAAGATTGAGAGGTAGAGGCTTGCGAATCGGTCATCTAAATGTACAGGGTATCAGAAGTGGTGAGAAAGTTGACCAGCTTAAGCTTATTCTTCACTCAAATGAGAATAATATTTGTAAGCTAGGTATAAGTGAAAGCAAACTAGGGAGTGACATTCCAGATAATTTCTGTCATATAGCAGATTTTAAGTGTTATAGAAAAGATAAAGTACAAGGGTCAGGTTGGTTGCTGGTTTATGTTCGACAAGATATTTCCTGTATAAGAAGGGTCGATTTAGAAGATGAAAATTTTGAAAGCATGTGGTTTGAAATTTCTCAAAAAAAAACAGCAAATCATTTTTAGTTGGACATATGTACAGAAATCCAACATCAACAGTTGCCTGGAATGAAACATTTGACAACCAGATCGAAAAGGCTATGGAGGAAGAAAAAGAGCTTTTCATCTTAGGAGATTTAAATCGCGATTTGCTGAATATGCAAATCAAAACCCCTTGGCTAGAATATATGAATACTCATGGGCTCATACAGCATGTTAATGAACCAACTCGTATAGTTCCCAATAGCAGTGAAACCTTAAATGACCACATTTATTCTAACTGTTCAGAAAATATTCAGCATGTTGATGTACCTAACATAGGTCTAAGTGATCATTACCCAGTGTTCTTTACTCGCAAAACGAACTTTAATCAACCAAAGGGGACCCATCATACTATAAAATATAGGTCCTTCAAAAATTTTAATGAAACAAAATTCATAGAAGATTTAAAATTGGTACCCTGGGACATCATTAAAATTTTTGACAATGTTGATGATGCATTGGAGGCATGGTATTCCTTGTTTAAAGATGTAGTAGACAAGCATGTTCCCTTGAAACAACATAGGGTAAAAAAAATCAATCAGCCAGACTGGTTAACCCCAGAAATTATTGATGGCATAAAAATGAGAGATAGGCATAAAACATTGGGCAATAATGATCAATACAAAATTTGGAGAAATAAAGTTGTCAGCTTAATCAGACAATTTAAGAAAGCACACTACCAAACTTTAATTGAAGAAGGTAAAAACCAGCCTTGCACTATATGGAAAATATTCAATCAATTAGGTGCAGGTAAACAAAAATCAGATGATTTATCTAATGTTAATTCAATTAAAATAGGGAATATGGAAATGGACAATCCCATAGATGTTGCAAATGCCTTTAATAATTATTTTGTCACTATAGCTGAAAATATTAAAGAGCCTATCATACCATCAGACCATGAAAAACTTAGCGAATTCTGTGGTCGTAAAATTCCAAATGAAGTAACATTTGAAATGCCCCTTTTAAGTAATGAAAAAGTGCTAAAATACATGAATGGATTGGATGTAAATAAATCAACTGGAACAGATGAATTAGGTCCAAGGTTACTGAAAATTGCATCCCCTTCCATTTCTGAAAGTTTAACGTACATATGCAATTTAAGTATTCAAAAAGGTGTCTTTTCCGAAAAATGGAATGAAGCGAAAGTGAAACCTCTACATAAGGGAGGTCCTTCTAATGAGCCAAATAACTTTCGTCCAATATCCATTCTGCCTGTTCTTTCTAAACTCTTTGAGAAGCATGTTCACGAAACACTTATGGTTTTTCTTGTAAAGTATGACTTACTTTATAATGCACAGTCTGGATTTAGAACTAATCATTCCTGTGAAACCGCTATAATTCACATGGTAGACAAATGGCTAAGGGCTCTTGACAAAGGAGAAATAATTGGTGCCATCCTTGTGGACTTCCGCAAAGCTTTTGATCTTGTTGATCATAATATCTTATTGAAAAAATTGAAACTGTACAAGTTTAACCAAACATCATTAAATTGGTTCAATTCATATTTAACATAAAGACCTCAAAAGGTGTCTTTCAATAATCTATTTTCGGATGAAAGATATCTTAAACATGGAGTACCTCAAGGCTCTATTTTAGGACCACTCTTATTTCTCCTTTTCATAAATGATCTCCCTTTATTATATATACTGATGTCAGTACTGATCTTTATGCAGACGATGCCACAATATATGAAGCTAATTCATCCCTAAAGGAAATTGAAATCAAATTACAGAAGGCTCTGTCAAATATAGCAGAATGGTGCAAACAAAACGGTATGGTGATTAACTTTGATAAGACAAAAGCAATGTTAATAACAACAAGACAACGGAGAAACAGGTTGGAGAGAGAGATATAAGTAAAATCTTCAATGGCATCCCTCTAACTACAGTATCTAATGAGCAAGTCCTGGGAGTACATATTGACAACAATCTCTTGTGGGGGGATCACATCAGCAAAGTTACAAAAAAAATGTCTACTAATATATGGCTACTCTCAAAAATTAAGTGCTATTTATCTTTAAAACATAGACTTATGTTCTATAAGGGTTATATCCAACCTCATTTGGATTATGCAAACACTGGGGAAGCACAGCAAAATCTAATATATCAAAAATTGAAAGGCTTCAAAGGAGGGCATGTAGAGTAATTTTGGATTATAATGTAGACAATATATACCAGTCAATGTGTGATTTGAAAATAATGACACTATCTGAAAGGGTATTCTTTAGGAAAGCAAAATTTATGTTCAAAGTTTCTAATGCTATGACACCTGAATATATCAATGACCTTTTTTCAAGGCGCCCTCAACTTAATCTTGATGGTACAGAAATGCACATATTGCGCTCAATGGCAGCGTATAATTTTGTTCTACCCAAACCCAAGACAGAGTTGTACAAGGGCAGTATGGCTTTTTCAGGGCCCATCATTTGGGGCAGTCTCCCTACCCAAGTTAAAAATGCACCCTCTGTTGAATCCTTTCATTCGAGGTGCATCAAATGGATGAAAAGTTAACGACATTCCAGGCAACTATAAGCTGAATCTAAGAGATCACTGTATATTTTGGTGTGTGTTCGTGAGTGAGGTATGCATGCATTTTGTGTTTCATTTCATTTATTTGATCATTCATCCGTTCCTTGAAATCTTTGTCTCTTGTATATGTTTAATGACTCACTCACTCACTCCACTCCACTCCACTCCACTCCACTCCACTCCACTCCACTCCACTCACTCACTCACTCACTCACTCACTCACTCACACTCACTCACTCACTCACTCACTATTGTCTACTTTGGTGTGTTTGCATTTGTGTATGCTTTTATACAGTATGAGTGTCATTTATTTTTGTTTTCCTTGTAGATTTGTAAATATTTGAGGGCCACAAGGGAGATTAGTTTTGTATTAACTGTGTTACCCTCTTGAAATAAAGACTTCATTATTATATTTTTTATTATTATTATTACATGCAAGTTTCAGGATGATCCGATCAAAACTAATACTAAGGCAAAAATAGGTACTTTCAGCAACCAAGAGGACATATCTAAGACTAATAGGCTAACCTAGCATGTTTTCAAACTCCTCCCAGCTTTTATCCACAGCCTACTTAAATGTAAGTTTCAGGAAGACATCACGAAAACATGCCTATATAATTTTGACCCCCTTGAACCCCACTTTTATATAGTAAAACTGGGGTTTGCAGGGGTAAACCTTATTTTTTTTTATTTCTGCTCTAACATATAGATTGTGGGTACTCGTTAGAACCGCCTTGATGAGGCGGTTCTAACGAATACCCACAATCTATATTTTGAGCAGAAATAAGAAAAATATCACAATTTTTCCTCTAGAAACTTTCATTTTTTCAGCGATAAAGGTTACAATGTATTTGTATAGGCATGTTTTCATACTGTCAGATCAAAACTGAAAATAGGTGTTTTCTGCAATGAAGGGCACATAACTCTGAGTAACAGCCAAGGTTATTAACTCATCCAATCTTTTTCCCCAACCTACTTATATAAGTTTTAGTAAAGTGCTGATCAATAATGAAAGAGTAATGCTGATGATGAGGTCGAAAATAGGCATTTTAGGACCATCAATTCAAATCACAAAATGGATAAATAACAGTGTAGATCCTGATCAGATTGCCTCTTCAGAAGTCATCTGATCTGGATCTACACTGTTTGTAAAGGTATGTGTTGTCTTGCTCAGCAGGACATGGGTTACTATGTCAACCTAGCTATTTTTCAAACTCATCCCAGCTTCTATCCCAGTCTAATTTTCTGTAAGTTTCAGGAAAATCATTTAAAACTGAAGTTCATATGTTGATGACAGGGCAAAAAATCATTTTCAGCAACGAAGCAATGAAAGGGATATACCTCAAAGACTAATAAGCTGACCTTGCCATGTTTCAATTTCATCCAAACTAATACCCAAAGCTTACTTATGTAAGTTTCAGGAACATCCAAGTAAAACTCAAGGAATTATGCTGATAACAAAGTTAAAACAAGAGCACCGCATGCGGGTGCCAACGCTCAGCTGCAGTTTCTTTTAGATAAACAAAAATTCTAAGTCGAAAAAGGGGCATAACTGTGCCAAAAATATTTTGAGGGTTACCTCACCTATTGGTATGAGTTCCCCTTTTCATAATGAACAACTAGTCTGAGTTTCAAGTAAATATGTTCAGAAATGACAGAGATATTACAAAATGTCCAAGTTTTTGCAAAATTCTAAGTCGAAAAAGGGGCATAACTATGCCATAAATATTTTGAGGGTTACCTCACCTATTGGTATGAGTTCCCCTTTTCATAATGAACAAGTAGTCCGAGTTTCAAGTAAATATGTTCAGTAATGACAGAGATATAACAAAATGTCCAAGTTTTTGCAAAATTCTAAGTCGAAAAAGGGGCATAACTGTGCCAAAAATATTTTGAGGATTACCTCACCTATTGGTATGAGTTCCCCTTTTCATAATGAACAACTAGTCCGAGTTTCAAGTAAATATATTCAGTAATGACAGAGATATTACAAAATGTCCAAGTTTTTGCACGACGACGACGCAGATGACGCCAGAGCTATGACAATACCTCGTCGATTTCTTCGAAAACAGCCGTGCTAACGAGGCATTTTCACAAACCAAGGGGCGCTAACTCTATGACTGATCCGCCAACATCGCAAATTTTCAAACTTATCCAACCTTTTATCTCCAGCCTACTTATATATAAGTTTCAGGAAGATCAGATCCGATCCGAAGGAGTTATGTTGATGAAAAGGTTAAAAACAGGTTTATTTCATCAATAATGGGGATGTAGCTCCATGAGTAATATGTCGCCCTTGCCATTTTTCCAACACATACAAGCTTTTATCCCACGTCTGCTTGTACGTAAGTTTCAGGAAGGTCTTATCAAAACTGACTTTCATATGCTGATGACAAGGTCGAAAATAGTCATTTTCAGCAACCAAAGCAATCTATTTTAAAGATTTTCCATATATAAGTATATGTAAAACCAAAAGGTCCCATGGCGGGGGCATTTTTGACCCTAGGGCTATTATATAATTTGAATCTTGATGGAGGTCCTTTAGATGAAGCTTCACACCAAATATCAAAGACCTGGGCCTTGCGTTTCAGAGAATATAAATAAGCCTATGTAAAACCAAAGGGCCCGGGGCAGGGGCATTTTTGGCCCCAGGGCTATAATTTGAACAATCTTGGTAGAGGTCTACTAGATTAAGTTTCTTACCAAATATCAAAGACCTGGGCCTTGCGGTTTCAGAAAAGAAGATTTTCCCTATATAAGTCTATATACTTATAAAGGGAAAATCTTTAAAAATCTCCTTTTCTGAAACCAGAAGGCCCAGGTCTTTGATATTTTAAAGATTTTCCCTTTATAAGTCTATGTAAAACCAAAGGGCCCCAGGGCAGGTGCACTTTTGGTCCCAGGGCTATAATTTGAACAATCTTGGTAGAAGTCCACTAGATGAAACTTCATACCAAATATCAAAGACCTGTGCCATGCGGTTTCAGAGTAGAAGATTTTTTAAGTTTTCAGTACAAAATCTATTTTTAGCTCCTGTGACCTAGATGTGCAACAGACTGTAACCATTTGAACAACTTTGAAAGGGGCCACCTAAGGATAATTCCTGGGAAGTTTGGTCAAAATCCGATCAGTGGTTTAGGAGATGTTGTTTGAAGAAAAAGTTTACACACGCACACAAGCACGCACTCATGCACACACACACACACACACACACACACACACACACACACACACACATACGGGTTTTACTATCCTTGTGAAAATTTAGTGATCTTATTCCATAAACATTGTGAACCATCAGAAAAATGACACGGTAGTGGACACCAGTTTTTACTAGCAAATTCTATTCAAAGCAATAAGTGCATTGTCAAGTTATATATTCGTCAAAATGTTTTTATTCAATACGTATTAGAAAAACATAATTCCGATCTGATACGCTGGCTTTAAACAGATGTTCCATTGTGGACACCAATTGAATTCTGGACACCGACTAGCTCTGGGTGTCCACAAAGTAATATGAACATTAAATTCAGTTCGATAATGTTTGTCTTTGGGGCATAGCTGTTTAGGTATCCCGATATAAAGTCAACACATTTCGAACCATCAGAAAAATGACACGGTGGTGGACAGCAGTTTTTACTAGCAAATTCCATTCAAAACAATAAGTGCATTGTCAAGTTATATATTCGTCAAAATGGTTTTATTCAATACGTATTAGAAAAAAAAATAATTCCGATCTGATACGCTGGCATTAAACGGATGTTCCATTGTGGATCCCAATTGAATTCTGGACACCGACTAGCTCTGGGTGTCCACAAAGTAATATGAAGATGAAATTCAGTTCGATAATGTTTGTCTTGGGGGCAAAGCTGTTTAGGTATCCCGATATAAAGTCAACACATTGTTCAATTGATATGTGGCTATATTGAAAGTCGTATTAATGTTAATGACAGATAGACGATTGAACTACATATATTTACTAAAGGCAATAAATGTTGATTTAACTAATTTCGGGCATTTGAGTATACTCAACAAGCTTTCAACGTTGAATCAACGAACCGCGTATAACAATGTTTTAAGTGTTGTTTCAGTGTTGATTCAACGTTGTGTGACATCTGAACAACATGCATGTTTAAGGATAAACACACTGACGGTAAGCAGAGAATATATTTACAGCCAACATATATAAATGGATCCAACTGCAAGACCCTGAGAAGAGGCGAAGGTTTGCACCGTTAAAGCAAAAGTATAAAATAACATTACACCAATGCAAAACGTATAACATTTTAAACTGTCTGCAAGAACAAATATATATATAAAACATTTCAAGAATGCGAAACATGTAAAATTTTAAACTTTGTACAATTGAGCTCTAAATGAGCTGCTGTTGTTTGGAAATATGAAATCGTACTATCTCTCTCTTCCACTTCAAATATACGAGCAAAGCTACGTGAAAATGACACAGAGATGAACAGGGCAAAATTGCTGTTGAACCTACTTATCTATGCAGTGAAAATTACACAGAGATGGACATAGCAAAATGTTTGTTGAACCTACTTATCTATGCAGCCCCCCAGAATCTTTGCTAATGGCATATATGTGCATATTGGGCCTAGAAGAAGCAACAAATATGGAAACTTCCATGAGCTGGACTCTCATCTTTGTTTTGTTTCTAAAATTAACATGTGCACCTAAAGAATTGCGAAGTAGACAACCAGAGATCTCTCTTTCCAATGTCATGGCTAATATATATATAAACATATATACATGCATTTACACCAACACACACACACACACATATATATATATACCACACATCACATGTTTATACATGAAACACACAAAAACACAGGTTCTTCTACTTTACATGTTTATCTATCAATAACAAGACATCTTATCTAGGCCCAAACTGTTAACATTACCCAGAAAAACTCTCCAGAGAAGCAATGATATGTTAAATGATTCATACCAATGCCTAACTGGGTAACAAACAGTCACCACCCAGATGATACTAGCTACAGTACGGAACTCATTCAAGCCTACACTTTTTACAATATTCCCTTAAGAACTCTTCTGAGAGCCAATTGGATAATAAATGATTTTAACTGAAAGTTCATAACTTTATCATTACATGTTAGTAAACAGTATTGGCCGAGATAAGACTACTTGCAATCCGGCCTGTCATCAGTTCGGCAACTCATCTGAGAAAAAATAAGGTGTTAAATAATCTCTGTAAATGGATTATTAAAATAGAAGTGAAGGCAATGATCAGGAATCGATACAATTAACCCACAGCTCCAGAGACACCAAAGGGAAAGAAGCACAAACATGAAACAACTAGATCCTTATGGAAACATCAATGGCGGAAAGCCTAAAGGATATTTATGTATATACACAAAATGGCCCATTGGCTATCCAAAACCAAAAAAAAATATAAAAAATAAAGCGATTAACACACTCAAAGACAAACCATAAAAAATTAACCGCAAAAGAAGGACCGCCCTGGAACCGTCAGTGAAACGAATTCCATTTTGGGGCTTAAATCGATTTTACGTGGCCACAAGTTCATAATTGATTGGCAAAAAGGGGAGTAGCAGATGATACTACCCACATTATGGGATCCGATATCATTCAGGTTCAACCTGAATACAATATTCCTTTTAAAACTCTCCCTAGAAGTAAATGAGTCATTAAATGATTGTATCAATGCATTTCTTCAAGATCGTAATAGATTGGCAAACAGTGACTGCCTAGAAAGGCGACTTGCAATAAATTATCTCATTTAAAATTGAAGTGGAGGCAATGATCAGAAATCGATACAATCAACCCACAGCTCCTACCAGAGACACCAAAGGGAAAGACACAAAAACATGAAACAACAGACCCTAATGGAAACACCAACAGCGAAAACACTCGATGTTCACAATATTCCTGTTACAACGCACCTGGGAATCAATAACATGTTAAAAGGTAAATGTCAAGGGATTCCAGCCAGATCATAACAAGCTGGCAAAAATATTTTGGCCAAGAGAAGACTTATTGCAATAAGGCATCTCATCTTTGCCCACACTGTTCATATTCAATATTCATATTAAAACGCTGCTTAGAATCAATGATTTGACCAATGACTTATGTCAGTGCATCCAGCCAGATCATGAACGGTTGCAAACAGTGAAGGCACAGAAAAGATTACTTGCAATTTTATCTATGTCCCCGCCTATATTGGTGAAATTCTGCTAAGAAACAACAACATGACCAATCTTTTATATCAATGCATGGCAACCAGTGTAGGCCCCGATAAGCCTACTTGCAATCAGACATCTCCTTTGTGACCACACTGTGGTAAAATCTGCTGAGAAAATAGAAGTGAGGGCAATGGTCAGGAAACGATACAATTAACCCACAGCTCCCATCGGAGACACCAAAGGGGAAGAAACACAAACATGAAATAACTAGTTCTGTTTGTTTGATTTGAGGTTTAACGTCCCCATCAACACTGTAAATATCATTTTGGGCACGCTGCTTACAATTTTGTGGGAGTTTTACCCGACGTTGAGATGAAATGACATCTCAAGCCATGTCGCCAAATAAAACCAAAAAGGCCCTTCATCATAGTGTAGTTTATATTTTCTTGTCCTTTGGGATCATTGATTCCATTGTTGAATTTTGAAAATATATGAGGGTCACTGATGAGGCCCAATTGGCCGAAACTAGCTAGTCTGGCCAAGAAAACATGTACACTCCATATTTTCCAGTCCTGTGGTGTATTCCTAGCTTCCAAAGGATAACCCTTTCTAGATCACATTTAACGTCACTACAGCTGATGTCTGGGAATGTGTGGCGGCCGTAAAAAGTCTCCCTGCTCTACATCATAGTGTAGTTTATATTTTCTTGTTCTTCGGGATCATTGATTCCATTGTTGAATTTTGAAAATATATGAGGGTCACTGATGAGGCCTAATTGGCCGAAATTAGCTAGTCTGGCCCAGAAACATTGTGCACTCCATATTTTCCAGACGTGTGGTATTTTCCTTGCTTCCAAATGATAACCCTTTCTAGATCATATTTATAAGCATGGACGGTCCGACTCGCACCGCATTGCCTGGACAGGCTTAGATCCTCTTAGCGGTTAACCAGTCCTCGTGTGCGGGTCGATTTCAGCTCTGCGTGGAAGCGTCATGAAGCCCATCTATTTCTTCAAGCCCGATTGGCGATGTCTATGAAATTACTAGACCCTAATGGAAACACCAAATGCGGAAAGCCAAAAGGAAAGCCACTTTACCACAAAATGGCCTATTGTCTATCCAAAACAAAATAAAAATCAAAAATGAGTTCCTTTAAGAGCAATGAAAAAATTCATAAGAAAGAAGATGGGCCATACTACGTAGTTTCGGCTAATAAAGCCTCATCAGTGACCCTGTAATGATCCGGCAAAGAAAGCCAGAGGAAACATACTGCAATTTTGCGAATTTCGAATAGGCAGTCGATTCAAAGACGGATATAAATCCAAAATGGGGTCCAAATAATTGAAAAACCTGTCTAGAATATGAGTCTAAACCATTAATTTATTTCTGATTTCTCATAATATTCACGCTGACCTCAAAAGACAAACCATATCAAAAATATACCGTGACAGAAGAACCGCCTGAGCAATAATGCAATAATTGATCTATATCAATTCATCAAGCCAGACTAAAACCGGTTGGCAAATATATTAGGCCCAGATGGGACTACTCGCAAACAGACAATTCATCTTTGTCCACACGTTACGCTGGATCTCTGTTAAAATAGAAGTGGAGCAATGATCAGGAATCGATGCAATTAACCCACAGCTCCCATTATAGACACCAAAGGGAAAGAAACACAAACATGAAGCAAAAGACCCCAACGGAAACACAAACAGCGGAATGCCAAAAGGACAGTTACTTTCCCACAAAATGGCCAAAAGGCTATCCAAAATAAAATAATATAAGCAACACAAACACCCAAAGACAAACCCTTACAAAAATAAACCGCGACAGAAGAACAGCCTGTTCTAAAACACTACTAAGAAGCAATAATGTGACAAATGATAAAAGTAAATGGATTCCAACCAGATCACAGAAGGTTTGCAAACAATATAGGGCACATAAGACTACCTGCATTAAGACATTTAATCTTTGCCGACAATGTTCACAATTTTTCTGTTAAAATTTTCCCTAAAGCAATGTGGTGTTTGAAGATTTTATCATGCAGCCAGTCATACTATAACCGGTGGACAAACAGTGTAGGCAAACAGTGTGGGACAACCTTGGTTTCAGATTTCATTTCCTTTGAATGTCGGATCAAGGTAAACACGTATAGGCCCCGTTGAGATTATCAAAAATAAGACACTTCATCTTGACCTACACTGTTCCCTATACTCTTGTTACAATTTTCCTAAGATACAGTAAATTTTAAACAATTTACAATCGGTATCAAAGCATCCAGCCAAATCATGGTCGATAAGCAAACCGTGTAGGCAAAGCTGAGACAGCTTGCAAAATGGCATCTCATCTACAAACACGGTGTTAACACTACTTCTTCACAGCAATTAGGTGCTAAAAGATTCATGTCAGTGTATTCCAGCGTGACTGTAATAGGTTGACAGTGTAGGTCACGATGAGACTACTTACAAAATAGATGTGAAGCCATGATCAGGAAACGACACAATTTACTTATATGCATCTCATCCTGGCCCAACCTGTTCACAATAATCCTGTTAAAACTACCCCGAGGAGCATTGAGACATTACACGATTTATGCCTACGCATTTCAGAAAAAAATCATTACGTGTTGTCGAACAGTTAATGCCCAGATGAAATTACTTGAATTTAGGCATATAGTTAGCACGTACGGTGCAAAATATTCCTGTCAAACCCTCCTGATAAGATTTTAGTTGTTCAATGATGTCAATCATTCTAGCCAGATCTTAACAAATTGATAAATAATAAAGGCCCGGATGAGGCTACCTGATATAAGTCATCTTATCCCGGCCACAGTGTTCACGGCATTCCTGTTAAAATTCTCCTGAGAAGCACTAAGTTAAAACAAATTATTTCAATACATTCTAACCAGTTCATTTCCAGTCTAACCAGTTCATTGTTAACCAGTTCGTACACAAAGTATGCCGTGATAACACTCCCCAATATACGAGATTGTTCAGGCCTACACTGTTTGAGATGTTTCTGTTAAAGTTTTCTAAGAAGCAATTAGGTGATAAAGGTTTTTTTTTTTTTTTTTCAAAACATTTCGACCAGATCAATACAGGTTGACGAACAGTGTAGGCCAATATGAGATTACTTACAATAATGTTTATTACATTATTGTTTAAATTCCCAAGAGAAGCAATACTACGTTAACATATTTTTCAATGAACTCCAAGATCATTACAGGCGGGCAAACAGTGAACACCAAGTTGACTGCTTGTAAAAAAACGCATTTCATCTAAATCAACACTGCTTGCAAAAGTCTCGTTTAAGCTGTCCTTAAACGGAAATAAGTTTATATTTTAGCCAAATCATTACACGTTTGCAAACAGAGTAGGCAAAGATGAGACTACTTGCAATAACGCATCTCATCTAGACCTACACTGTCCGAAATTTTCATGTTCACACTTTCCTAAGAATCAGTGAGGTACTAAACGATTAATGATTCAAGCCAATTCATAAATAGGTAAACTCTACAGTGTAGGTCATGATGCAACTACTAGCAATAAGACATATAACATCTAGATCCATCTTTTCGCTATATCCGGCTAAAGCTTTCCTGAAAAGCAATTAGTCTCGAACAATTTTCAATGTACAGAAGGCATCTAGCCAGATTATAACCGATTGGTAAGTGCCCTTCACAATAATCCCGTGAAATGCAATATACTCTTAACAGATCATTACAGGTTGACACACGGGGTCGAATTATACTATCCGTAATACAAGATCTTATTCAGGCTCACAGTGTTTATGATGTTCACGGAAAAATTTAAGTATAAATTATGTGATGACCGATGTATGCCAAAATATTTCAATCAGATCATAACACGTTAGGCAAACAGACAAGGTCCAGGTGATACCGAATGCAACTAAGCATTTCATCCAGATCCACATTTTTACAATTTCTGGTAAAACTTTTCCTTGAAGCCAATAAGTGTTGAATGATTTATGTCAATGGATTCCAGCCATATCATAACCCGTTGGCAAACTGTGAAGGATCATATAAGACTACTTGCAATCAGACAGCTCATCTGGGCTCACACAGTTCACGATATTCTTGTTGCTTGTCTCATTGAAAGGTAAAATGTGTTGAATAATTTTTGTAAATTCATACAGCGAGATCATAACCCGTTGGCAAACAGTGTAGGCCAAGATGAGAATACTTACAGTATGATATCCCATCTAGATCTCCACTGTTCACAGTAGTCTTGTTTAAACTTTTCTAAGAAATCCTAAGAAGCAAATAGGTATTAAATGAATGGTGCCAATTTGTTAAGATCAACACAGGTTGGCAAACACTCCATACAGTGTAGATAATGGTGAAACAACCTGCAACATAGCATCTCGTCTGCACCCACATTGTTCACAATATTCCTGTAAAGCTTCCCCAAGAAGCAAACGTTTGATAAATGATTTATATCAATGTCTGCCGCTGGATCATAACCAGTTGGCAAACAGGTTATGTCATAATGCCACTCCTTACAATAAAGGATATCATCTAGTTTCACCCCACACTGTCAGCAACATTCATAATAAAACTCTCATCTGGCGCAATGGGTTGTTATGTGATTTTTGTCAATGCATCCAGTCAGATTATAATTAGGTGACAAAAAGTGATGCTTCAACGCAGAGCTTAAACCGACTGCACATTAGTACTGGTAAGCTGCTTTGAGGTTCTTAATCTGCCCAAGAAAAGTGGTGCGTGTGGGATCGTCAATGAATACAAACCCTATTGCTTTCATTGGACGGCCGGAATTGCGACGTCATTTCATCTCAAAGTCGGGGGAAGTCTCACCAAACAGGAAGCATGGACTTATATATTGTTGAGGCATTGTTTGTCTGTTTGCAATAACTATGTTTGAAATGTTTGCGACAATATGCTGTACTCGACATTAACAGACAACAGTTTCAAAAACAGTGTACTTAGCATCTCAAAATTAACAGCTTGACAAAGAGGTCAGCACCATTCTGACCACATCATAAGCCGGTCAATTTGTGTACTATTTATTGAGTTGCTTTTTCGGTTTCTTGTCCTTGTTTTGGTGCTTATCTGATTTTTGATGAAAAACTTGATAGCCGTCCAGTCTCTGGTTCTTAGGTCTTCCTCCTTTTCTAAAACTTCTAAACACGCTGCTTTTCCGGGGACTTTCCGTAGGTTTATATAGCCCTGAAGATGTCTTTTTACTGCAGTTTTTTCAATTTCCGTCCATGGTCGTTTAATTGAAACTTTTCTGTGCTTTTTCCCAGAGGATGTCTTTTCTGCAAATAAAGTAATCCATGTTTAATTTGCTTTACAAAATCTTTTGAAAAAAAATATGAAGATGTTTAAACACAAATTTAAAATAGACACTTACTCTAGATAAACAGCAATGCTGTGAATCCACTTAAATTAATAAAATTCCATGGCTCGTACTAGATAGTTTGGCCTACAACATGCAAAGTTTGTTCGTTGATGTAAAAAAATCTCCTAATGCGCCATAGAATCTAAGGCCTGACCCACCTGCATGTAATTAAAGAGGGACGCAAATTTATTAACCGTGATTGGGTTACCAACTATATATAACATTCATGTCGTACACAATCTTTTTACTCGTAGGTACTATTTTGCGAAATTGCGCACTTTCGTCACTACTGGCATGTATTTTTTCTGAATTTATATGCTAAGTCACATTTAAATTAAGGATCCAATAGGCCTTTCTGCAGAAAAGGTTGCAGTCCAACATTGAATGTTGATGATGGGAGCTGTGGGTTAATTGTATCGATTTCTGATCATTGCCTTCACTTCTATTTTGAAACTAAATCGGAATGAGTTCTATAAAATAAAGGAAAACTTATGATTACGATAGCCTTGGTTAAGATGTTTTGCAGTTTATGATTAATAATGGGTGTTAAAAGTCAGTTTCATGACTAGACACTTTTGTTTTGTATATATTGGTTTGAATGTTTGTATAAGCGTGATTTCGGTGTGTATAATGAGAACACTGTTATATTTCTGACGCGAACAAAGAATCTAGTTTTGACCAGTTTCGCTTCATCACTGGCTCTCTTTATTTATCAACAACCCCGTTGTCATAGTGATTGATTAGACTATGTTCTTACCTTGTTTACAGTTTTATCTTCCAATGCATTTTCTATTCCGTGAGTGTTTGAATCTGCATCCTGAAAAGAGATATGAAATTATCTCAACCATTCTCTTCTAAACAATGCACACTACCAATTAAACATAGTACAAAAACTAGTAATATTTCTGCGCAAAACATAGATGGTGGGTACTCGTTAAAACCGCCTTACCAGAGCCGCCTCCTAACGAGTTCCACAATTTATGTTGTTAAGGCAGAAAATATAACCATACAACCCCCGTTTACTGTATATAAATCAGTTCTGAATAGTTAGATCCTTTGGAAGCAAAGAATACACCAAATAAACGAAAATAGCAGACTCGGTTTTATTGAGTCTGTTCATGACCAGTACTGAAATGTGCAACACCGACCACGCCCTCTAGCACCGGCTTAAGCAGAACTCAATTTTCAAAATGATTCATCGAACTCAATGATCCCAAAGGACCAGAAAATATAATCTGCACTATGATAAGCCGGTTTAAGAGAAACTGAGTTATATATGCGTGTTTTCCTGATGTATGTACACACAACGATTTATGCATACCGATTTGTGTCTACCTAACATGTGTGCTTTAATGAAATGAGGCTAGTTATTTGGATGTCTACAATGAAAATCTTCCTTGCAACGAAATTCGTAAGCTTTTACTCACAGAAAAATGGCATGCCACCCTTTTCGGCGGCTTATAATAGTAGTGATTAAAAAAACTTTAAATACGATTGACTTGTATTTGAACATACATACTACTTGATCTGACGTATGGTGTCCACAATGAGGCGGCATGTGTCTGAGAACTTAAGAGGGTATTTCAAAATTTAGGGGCGTCATGTTTGTGTTGTCATCAAAATTTATTTGGAAAATGACTGAACTTTAAGAAAACAGTGGAGGCCCTGATCAGACGCCGCGTTATGTGGCTTCTGGTCTGGGTCTGCACTGTTTGCCAAGGCAACCATTTTGGGGTTTCTGGTATTAAATGGGTTAAAGTCTGCTCGAAGTTCATATTTTCTAGGCCTTTGGGACCATATATTCCATTTCGGAAAATATTCGAAGGTCGCTGATGAGGCCTGATTGGCCGAAACTGGCTATTCTGGCCCAGAAATACTAGTACACTCCATAGTTTCCAGTTCCATGGTGTTTTCGTTGCTTCAAAGGAATAACCCTTTGGTAGAACATTTTGAGCACACAATGAGCGCGTTCGTATGTTCACAAAGTTAAAGAGGGTTGCTACAAATAGCGTAAGAACTGCTCCAAGCACAAGTTGGAACACCACCTCTTTCCCGCTGCTAACAGGGAACATGTTCAAAAAATAAAAAGTGAAAATAAGAAATCTTTATTTCAATATATTATTCTTACACATTACCGTCACTTCTATCATTAAAATGTAATAGACAAATCACAAAAATTACATAGTTGTGTTTATTTTAGATGGCACCGGCTTAAGCAGAACTCAATTTTCAAAATGATTCCACGAACTCAATGATCCCAAAGGACCAGAAAATATAATCTGCACTATGATAAGCCGGTTTAAGAGAAACTGAGTTATATATGCTACAAATAGCGTAAGAACTGCTGCCTTTTTGTCTTTCCTAAACATGAATATTAAGCCTAAATTGTTGCATCTAGTGTCGACAGTGAAGCAAGATATTCGGGTGTCCACAATGTTAAAGATTTATGCAACTATGGAGTGTACTAGTATTTCTGGGCCAGAATAGCCAGTTTCGGCCAATCAGGCCTCATCAGCGACCCTATGAATATGGAATTATTCGGGTGTCCACTATGTCAATTTATGGTGCCACAAATTTCGTGAGATTTTTTCTGTCGCCCTGTTTTTCTCGTTAATACTCATTATAAAAGTATACAAAGCCTGTGGCATGCCTTTTTGTCTTTCCTAAACATGAATAGTAAGCCTAAATTATTGCATCTAGTGTCGACAGTGAAGCAAGATATTCGGGTGTCCACAATGTTAAGAGTTATGCAACGAAATATTCGTTATTTGTTGTAAGAAACTAAGTGTGATGCCTTCTCTGATTTTATATCTTCACTGTCCATAAATAATCATCTTAAAGTAAACAACACAACACCTCCTATTTTCAACTTCATTTTGTGTATTGTGTCCACAATAACGTAGCTTGTTTTGGTGCCAAATAATTTTTTCGGATGTTAAAAAATTTGAACTGTGATGCCTCAAATTATGTGAGAATTTGACGACAAGGCATCTATGTTAAAATACATTGCTGCGATTGGGCAGTTTAGGCTGAGCTCTGGTGAGCACTGGGGCCCATGGGCCTCTTGTTTTGTATATATTGGTTTGAATGTTTGTATAAGGGTGATCTCGGTGTGTATAATGAGAACACTGTTATATTTCTGACGCGAGCACACATATGACTTAAATAAATAATCTAGTTTTGACCAGTTTCACTTCATCACTGGCTCTCTTCATTTATCAACAACCCCGTTGTCATAGTGATTTATCATACTATGTTCTTACCTTGTTTACAGTTTTATCTTCCAATGCATTTTCTATTCCGTGAGTGTTTGAATCTGCATCCTGAAAAGAGATCTGAAATTATCTAAACCATTCTCTTCTAACCAATGCACACTAAGAATTAAACATAGTACTAGAACAAGTAATATTTCTGCGCAAATCATAGATGGTGGGTACTCGTTAAAACCGCCTTAACAGAGCCGCCTCCGAAAGTATAACCCTACAACCACCGTTTACTGTATATAAATAAGTTCTGAATAGTTAGATCCTTTGGAAGCAAAGAATACACCAAATAAACGCAAATAGCAGACTCGGTTTTATTGAGTCTGTTCATGACCAGTACTGAATTGTGCAACACCGACCACGCCCTCTAGCACCGGCTTAAGCAGAACTCTATTTTCAAAATGATTCCACGAACTCAATGATCCCAAAGGACCAGAAAATATAATCTGCACTATGATAAGACGGTTTAAGAGAAACTGAGTTATATATGCGTGTTTTCCTGATGTATGTACACACAACGACTTATGCATACCTATTTGTGTCTACCTAACATGTGTGCTTTAATAAAATGAGGCTAGTTATTTGGATGTCTACAATGAAAATCTTTCTTGTAACGAAATTCGTAAGCTTTTACTCACAGAAAAATGGCATGCCACCTTTTTCGGCGGCTTACATTTTTCGGCGGCAGGAACTCATTTTTGATTTTTATTTGCCTACACTGCAGCTGGTGTTGTGCCTTATGGCGGCCGTAAAACGTCTCCCCGTACATCAACCATAGTGCAGTTTATATTTTACTTTTGGTCCTTTGAGATCAGCGTGAATATTCTGAGAAATCAGAAATAAATTATTGGTTTAGACTCCTATTCTAGACTGGGTTTTAATTATTTGGACCCCATTTTGATTTATATCAGTCTTTGAATCGACTGCCTATTCGAAATTCGCAAAATTGCAGTATGTTGCCTCTGGTATTCGTTGTCGGATCATTACAGGGTCACTGATGAGGCTTTATTAGCCGAAACTACGTAGTATGACCCATCTTCTTTCTTAAAAATGTTTTCATTGCTCTGAAAGGAACTCATTTTTTGATTTTTATTTGCCTACACTGCAGCTGGTGTTGTGCCGTGTGGCGGCCGTAAAACGTCTCCCCGTACATCAACCATAGTGCAGTTTATATTTTACTTTTGGTCCTTTGAGATCAGCGTGAATATTATGAGAAATCAGAAATAAATTATTGGTTTAGACTCCTATTCTAGACAGGGTTTTAATTATTTGGACCCCATTTTGATTTATATCAGTCTTTGAATCGACTGCCTATTCGAAATTCGCAAAATTGCAGTATGTTGCCTCTGGTATTCGTTGTCGGATCATTACAGGGTCACTGATGAGGCTTTATTAGCCGAAACTATGTAGTATGACCCATATTCTTTCTTAAGAATGTTTTCATTGCTCTGAAAGGAACTCATTTTTGATTAATTTACAATAGTAGTGTTTAAAAAAAAACTTTAAATACGATTTACTTGTTTTTGAACATACGTACATGCTGATCTGACGTATGGTGTCCACAATGAGGCGGCATGTGCCTGAGAACTTAAGAGGGTATTTCAAAATTAAGGGGCGTTAGGTTTGTTGTGTCATCAAATTTTATTTGGAAAATGACTGAACTTTTAGAAAACCGTGGAGGCCCTGATCAGACGCCGCGTTATGCGGCTTCTGGACTGCGTCTGCACTGTTTGCCAAGGTACCCATTTTGGGGTTTCTGGTATTAAATGGGTTAAAGTCTGCTCGAAGTTCATATTTTCTAGGCCTTTGGGACAATATATACCATTTCGGAAAATATTCGAGGGTCGCTGATGAAAAGTAGAAGTAAAACAAAGATCAGGAATTGATACAATTAACTTACTCCACCCATAAAAGACACCAAAGGGAAAGAAATACAAACACTAAGCGACCAGACCATAATGGAAACCTAAACAAAGGAAGGCCATAAGGACAGTTACTTTCCCACAAAATGGCCATATGGCCATCCAAAACCAAAAGACACAAGTGATACACACAGTAAGTAACAAACAACAACACTAGTACACTCCATAGTTTCCAGTTCCATGGTGTATTTTTTCGCTTCAAAGGGATAACCCTTTGGTAGAACATATTGAGCACACAATGAGCGCGTTCGTATGTTCACAAAGTTAAAGAGGGTTGCTATAAACAGCGTAAGAACTGCTCCAAGCACAAGTTGGCGCACCACCTCTTTCCCGCTGCTAACAGGGAACATGTTCAAAAAACAAAAACTGAAAATAAGAAATCTTTATTTCAATATATTTATTCTTACACATTGCCGTCACTTCTATCATTAAAATGTAATAGACAAATCACAAAAATTACATAGTTGTGTATTTTAGATGGAACATATGGAATTATTCGGATGTCCACTATGTCAATTTATGATGCCACAAATTTCGTGAGATTTTTTCTATCGCCTTGTTTTTCTCGTTTATACTCATTATAAAAAATATACAAAGCCTGCGGCATGCCTTTTTGTCTTTCCTAAACATGAATATTAAGCCTAAATTATTGCATCTAGTGTCGACAGTGAAGCAAGATATTCGGGTGTCCACAATGTTAAAGAGTTATGCAACGAAATATTCGTTATTTGTTGTAAGAAACTAAGTGTGATGCCTTCTCTGATTTTATATCTTCACTGTCCATAAATAATCGTCTCAAAGTAAACAACACAACACCTCCGATTTTCAACTTGATTTTATGTATTGTGTCCACAATAACGTAGCTTGTGTGGTGCCAAATAATTATTCGGATGTTAAAAAATTTAAACTGTGATGCCTCAAATTAGATGAGAATTTGACGACAAGGCATCTATGTCAAAATACATTGCTGCAATTGGGCAGTTCAGCCTGAGCTCTGGTGAGCATTGGGGCCCATGGGCCTCTTGTTTTGTATATATTGGTTTGAATGTTTGTATAAGCATGATTTCGGTGTGTATAATGAGAACACTGTTATATTTCTGACCCGAGCACACATATGACTAAAACAAATAATCTAGTTTTGACCAGTTTCGCTTCATCACTGGCTCTCTTTATTTATCAACAACCCCGTTGTCATAGTGATTTATCAGACTATGTTCTTACCTTGTTTACAGTTTTATCTTCCAATGCATTTTCTATTCCGTGAGTGTTTGAATCTGCAGCCTGAAAAGAGATAAGAAATTATCCCAACCATTCTCTTCTAACCAATGCACACTACGAATTAAACATAGTACTAGAACTAGTAATATTTCTGCGCAAAACACAGACGGTGGGTACCCGTTAAAACCGCCTTACCAGAGCCGCCTCCTAAAGAGTTCCCACAATTTAGGTTGTTAAGGCAGGAAGTATAAAAAGTAGAAGTGAAACAAAGATCAGGAATCGATGCAATTAACTTACCCCACCCTTCAAAGACACCAAAGGAAAAGAAAAACAAAATATTAAGCGACCAGACCATAATGGAAACCTAAACAAAGGAAGGCCAAAAGGACAGTTACTTTCCCACAAAATGGCCATATGGCCATCCAAAATATAAAGGCACAAGTGATACACACAGTAAGTAACAAACAACAACACAGAAGAACCCTACAACCCCCGTTTACTGTATATAAATAAGTTCTGATTAGTTAGATCCTTTGGAAGCAAAGAATACACAAATAAACGAAAATAGCAGACTCGGTTGTATTGAGTCTGTTTATGACCAGTACTGAAATATGCAACACCGGCCACGCCCTCTAGCACCGGCTTAAGCAGAACTCTATTTTAAAATTGATTCCACGAACTCAATGATCCCAAAGGACCAGAAAATATGATCTGCACTATGATAAGCCGGTTTAAGAGGAACTGAGTTATATATGCATGTTTTCCTGATGTATGCACATACAACGACTCTGTGGTTCTTTGATTATTTGTGTTCATGGTGATGTCTGACTGATGAGTTAGGAGGCCTTCATGCGGACTGAACAAATTATTTGTCTAAATCGCGACGGAAGTAAGGGCGAGGATTGTGGCCACGTTAAATCGATTTAAGCTCCCCGCCCCCCAGTGGAAATCTTTCCACTGACCGTTCCAAGGCGGTTCTTCTGTGGCGATTTATTTATGTTGTTGTTTGTTACTTACTGTGTGTATCACTTGTGTCTTTTTATTTTGGATGGCCATATGACCATTTTGTGGGAAAGTAACTGTCCTTATGGCCTTCATTTGTTGAGGTTTCCATTATGGTCTGGTCGCTTAATGTTTGTGTTTCTTTCCCTTTTGGTGTCTTTGATGGGTGGAGTAAGTTAATTGTATCGATTCCTGATCTTTGTTTTACTTCTATTATGCATACCTATTTGTGTCTACCTAACAAGTGTGCTTTAATGAAATGAGGCTAGTTATTTGGATGTCTACAATGAAAATCTTTCTTGTCACGAAATTCGTAAGATTTACTCACAGAAAAATGGCATGCCACCTTTTTCGGCGGCTTACAATAGTAGTGTTAAAAAATTAAGTTTTAAATACGATTTACTTGTATTTGAACATACGTACATGTTTATCTGACGTATGGTGTCCACAATGAGGCGGCATGTGCCTGAAAACTTAAGAGGGTATTTCAAAATTTACGGGCGTCAGGTTTGTGTTGTCATCAAAATTTATTTGGAAAATGACTGAACTTTTAGCAAACAGTGGAGGCCCTGATCAGACGCCGCATTATGCGGTTTCTGATCTGGGTCTGCACTGTTTGCCAAGGTACCAGTTTTGGGGTTTCTGGTATTAAATGGGTTAAAGTCTGCTCGAAGTTCATATTTATTGGCCTCTGGGACCATATTTTCCATTTCGGAAAATATTCGAAGGTCGCTGATGAGGCCTGATTGACCGAAACTGGCTATTCTGGCCCAGAAATACTAGTACACTACATAGTTTCCAGTTTCATGGTTTAATCTTTACTTCAAAGGGATAACCCTTTGGTAGAACATATTGAGCATACAATTAGCGCGTTCGTATGTTCACAAAGTTAAAGAAGGTTGCTACAAATAACGTAAGAACTGCTTCAAGCACAAGTTGGCGCACCACCTCTTTCCCGTTGCTAACAGGGAACATGTTCAAAAAACAAAAACTGAAAATAAGAAATCTGTGTTTCAATATTTGAAATATGTTAAATTATTTAACGAACAGTAGCGATTAGGCCTCGTTTTTGGGTTTCACGTCACAAGTTAATATTTTCTGAAGTTTTTTTTATGTCTGAGTTTCGTTTTTGTCTTAAAATGGGAGGTGTGGGGTAATTATATTTATTCTTACACATTGCCGTCACTTTTATCATTAGAAATGTAATAGAATAATCACAAAAATTACATAGTTGTGATTCACAATTTAACGCTGGACATTCAATTGTTTGTATTTATCACGTGTTTTTTATTATTTTAGATACATATGGAATTATTCGGGTGTCAACTATGTCAATTTATGATGCCACAAATTTCGTGAGATTTTTTCTGTCGCCTTGTTATCTCGTTAATACTCAACATAAAAATATACAAAGCCTGTGGCATGCCTTTTTGTCTTTTCTAAACAGGAATATTAAGCCTAAAATATTGCATCTAGTGTCGACAGTGAAGCAAAATAATCGGTTGTCCACAATGTTAAAGAGTTATGCAACGAAATATTCGTTATTTGTTGTAAGAAACTAAGTGTGATGCCTTCTCTGATTTTATATCTTCACTGTCCATAAATAATCATCTTAAAGTAAACAACACAACACCTCCTATTTTCAACTTGATTTTGTGTATTGTGTCCACAATAGCGTAGCCAGACAATTTAGCACCTCCCAGTAGTAAAATTATATCAGATACTTTCTGCACCTGTTTGAATAACCAGCAAGATGAGCCTTAAACATAAATCCGTAATTTTTTTAAGTTCCTCGTGTACCTTCGATTATTTTGTACAGATACGGTCGATTGTTAAGCTTAAAGATATGTTAAATATTTACTGAATAGTTCTGTATCACCAAAAGACGTCTTAAACATTTTAACCCACCCCTTAAACCCTCTTGTATGTCGTCAATCTGTGGTTTACAGGATTATAAATTTTATTTCAAATCTCTACTCAGAACCATAGATTTGGGTATTCGTTAGAACCGCCTTGTCGGCGCGGTTCACCAGTACCTTCAATCTATGTTCTGTGCAGAAATATCACAAGTTTTATCTGAAAATACTGTGTTTGTATAAATTTTTTTGAATGTTTGTATAAGCGTGATTTCGGAGTGTATAGTGAGAACACTTTTACAGTATATTTCTGACGCGAGCACACATATGACAAACAAATAATCTAGTTTTAACCAGTTTCGCTTCATCGCTGGTTATCTTCATTTATCAATATCCCCGTAGTCATAGTGATTTATCTGACAATGTTCTTACCTTGTCTACAGTTTGATCTTCCAATGCATTTTCTTCTCCGTGAGTGTTTGAATCTGCATCCTGAAAAGAGATATGAAATTATCTCAACCATTCTCTTCTAACCAATGAATATTACGAATTATACATCGCGATTTAGACTAATAATTTGTTCAGTCCGCATGAAGGCCTCCTAACTCATGGGTGCAACATCTCCTTGAACACAAATAATCAAAGAACCACACAGGTGAGACAACGGTGAGGACTAGACAGCCAGAAACCACTGAAATGCTGGAGCTGATTTAAGCCCCCCAGTGGAAATCTTTTCACTGACCGTTCCAAGGCAGTTCTTCTGGGGCGGTTTATTTATGTTGTTGGTTGTTACTGACTGTGTGTATCACTTGTGTCTTTTTATTTTGGATGGCCATATGGCCATTTTGTGGGAAAGTAACTGTCCTTATGGTCTTCCTTTGTTTAGGTTTCCATTATGGTCTGGTCGCTTAATGTTTGTGTTTCGTTCCCTTTGGTGTCTTTGGTGGGTGGAGTAAGTTAATTGTATCGATTCCTGATCTTTGTTTTACTTCTACTTTGAAGCACGAAAACGCCGGTTTAAGAGGATCTGAGTTGTAAATACAAAGACTTATACATACCTATTTGTGTCTACCTAACATATGTGCTTTAATGAAAGTGTCTGTTGTGTCCACAGAGGCTAGTTATGTGGATGTCTTTAATGAAGATCGTTCTTGTAACGAAATTACTAAGATAATACTCACAGAAAAATGGCATGCCTCCTCATTCGGCGGCTTACAATAGTAGTATTTAAAAAATAAACTTTAAATACGATTTACTTGTATTTGAACATACGTACATGTTGATCTGATGTAAGGTGTCCACAATGAGACAGCATGTGCCTGAGAACTTCAGAGGGTATACGAATGTAATTAATATTAACCCTTATAGTACAGAATGGAATCTTCCTCCTTATATATAGCAGGAGTCCGTTTAAAAAATTAGGGGTGACAGGTTTGTGTTGTCATCAAAATTTATTTGGAAAATGACTGAACTTTTAGCATACAGTGGAGGCCCTGATCTGACGCCGCGTTATGCGGCTTCTGATATGGGCCTGCACTGCTTGCCAAGGTACCCGTTTTGAGGTTTCTGGTACTAAATGGGTTAAAGTCTGATCGAAGTTCATATTTTCTTGGCCTTTGGGACAATATATTACATTTCGGAGTTTTGAAAATACGCGAGGGTCGCTGATGAGGCCTGATTGGCCGAAACTGGCTATTCTGGCCCAGAAATACTAGTACACTCCATAGTTTCCAGTTCCAGGGTGTATTCTTCGCTTCAAAGGGATAACCCTTTGGTAGAACATATTGAGTATACAATTAACGCGTTCGTATGTTCACAAAGTTAAAGAGGTTTGCTACAAATAACGTAAGAACTGCTCCAAGCACAAGTTGGCGCACCACCTCTTTCCCGCTGCTGACAGGGAACATTTTAAAAAAAACAAAAACTGA
This sequence comes from Lucinisca nassula, assembly GCA_963580285.1. Classification (NCBI taxonomy): domain Eukaryota; kingdom Metazoa; phylum Mollusca; class Bivalvia; order Lucinida; family Lucinidae; genus Lucinisca; species Lucinisca nassula. The sequence continues at coordinate 32,651 of CAUZLF010000633.1, forward strand.
AAATACGAATTTTTTTTTCAATATATTTATTCTTACACATTACCGTCACTTGTATTATTAAAATGTAATAGACAAAACACAAAAAATATATAGCTGTGTTTTTTTAGATGGATTATATGGAATTACTCGGGTGTCCACTATGTCAATTAATGATGCCACAAATTTCGTGAGATTTTTTTCTGTCGCCTTGTTTATCTCGTTAATGCTCATTATAAAAAATATACAAAGCCTGTGGCATGCCTTTTTGTTTTTTCTTAACAGAATTGTAAGCCTAAATTATTGTGTCTAGTGTCGACAGTGAAGCAAGATATTCGGGTGTCCACAATGTTCAAGAGTTATGCAACGAAATATGCGATATTTGTTTCAAGAACCTAAGTGCGATGCCTTCTTTGATTTTATATCTTCACTGTCCATAAATAATCATCTTACAGTAAACAACACAACACCTCCTATTTTCAACTTGATTTTGTGTATTGTGTCCACAATAGCGTAGCTTGTTATGGTGCCAAATAATTATTCGGATGTTCCAAATTTTAATCTTTGATGCCTCAAATTATGTGAGAATTTGACGACAAGGCATCTATGTTCCGCATATTGCATTGTATATGTTGATAGCACAAAACTTAAACAGATGACATTTTTGTGCTTCAGAGTCTAAAAAGGAATAAACACCTTCTCCCAGTAGTACACTTATATCATATAAATTCTGCATCTTGTATGTCGTCAATCTGTGGTTTACACGATTATAAATTTTATTTCATATCCCTACTCAGAACCATAGATTTGGGTATTAGTTAGAACCGCCTTGCCGACTCGGTTCACCAGTACCTACAATCTTTGTTTTGTGCAGAAATATCACGACTTTTGTCTGAAAACACTGTGTTTTTTTGTAAAAAATGGTTTGAATGTTTGTATAAGCGTGAGTTCGGAGTGTATAATGAGAACAGTATTATATTTCTGACGCGAGCACACATATGACTTAACCAAATATTCTAGTTTTGACCAGTTTCGCTTCATCGCTGGCTCTCTTTATTTATCAATAACCCATTGTCATAGTGATTTATCAGTCTATGTTCTTACCTTGTCTACAGTTTTATCTTCCAATGCATTTTCTTCTCCGTGAGTGTTTTAGTCTGCATCCTGAAAAGAGATATGAAATTATCTCAACCATTCTCTTCTAACCAATGCATACTACGAATTATACATGGTACTAGAACTAGTAATATTTCTGCGGAGAACATAGATTGTTGGTACTCATTAAAACCGCCTCACCAGAGCCGCCTCCTAACGAGTTCCCACAATTTAGGTTGTTTAGGCTGAAAGAATAACCCTACAACCCCCGTTTACTGTATATAGGCCGATTTAAAAGGTCATGAGTCACATAGGCGTGTTTTCCAGATGTTTGTTCACACAAAGACTTATGCATACCTATTTGTGTCTACCTAACATGTGTGCTTTAATGAAAGTGTCTGTTGTGTCCAGAGAGGCTAGTTATTTTGATGTCTACAATGAAAATCTTTCTTGTAAAGAAATTAGTAAGATTTTACCTACGGAAAAATGGCATGCCACCTTTTTCGGCGGCTTACAATATTAGTGTTTCAAACATAAGTTTTAGATACGATTTACTTGTATTTGAACATACGTATATGTTGATCTGACGTATGGTGTCCACAATGAGGCGGCATGTACCCGAGAACTTAAAAAGATATACGAATGTAATTAATATTAACCCTTATAGTACCAAATGGAATCTTCCTCCTTATAAATAGCAGGAGTCCATTTCAAAAGTTAGGGGCGTCAGGTTTGTGTTGTCATCAAAATTTACATGGAAAATGACTGAACTTTTAGCAAACAGTGGAGGCTTCTGATCTGGGCTTGCTCTGTTTGCCAAGGTACCCGTTTTTGGCTTTCTGGTACTAAATAGGTTACAGTCTGCTCGAAGTTCATAGTTTCTTGGAATTTGGGACCATATATTCCATTTCGGAGTTTTTTTTAGCAGAAAATATACCCCTACAACCCCCGTTTACTGTATAAATGCCGGTTTAAAACTACCTATTCTGGCCAAGAAAGCATGCACACTTCATATTTTCCAGTTCTGTGGTGTAATCCTTGCTTCCAAAGGATAACCCTTTTATAGAACATATTTAAGGGGGTCTAAGTAATATAGGCGGGTTTTCCTAGTGTATATTCATACAAAGACTTATGCATATCTATTTGTGTCTTCCTAACATGATTGTTTTAATGAAATTGTCTATTGTGTCCAGAGAGGCTAGTTATTTGGATGTCTACAATGAAAATCTTTTTTGTAACGAAACTACTAAGATTTTACACACAGAAAAATGGCAAGCCACTTTTTTCGGTGGCTTACAATATAAGTGTTTATAAAAATAAACTTTAAATACGATTTACTTGTATTTGAACATACGTACATGTTGATCTGATGTAAGGTGTCCACAATGAGGCGGCATGTGCCTGAGAACTTCAGAGGGTATACGAATGTAAGTAATATTAACCCTTATAGTACAGAATGGAATCTTCCTCCTTATATATAGCAGGAGTCCATTTCAAAATTTAGGGGTGTCAGATTTGTGTTGTCATCAAAATTTATTTGGAAAATGACTGAACTTTTAGCATACAGTGGAGGCCCTGATCAGACGCCGCGTTATGCGGCTTCTGATCTGGGCCTGCACTGTTTGCCAAAGTACCCGTTTTGGGGTTTCTGGTACTAAAGGGGTTAAATATGTTCTATAAAAGGGTTATCCTTTGGAAGCAAGGAATACACCACGGAAGTGACGGGCCTCCGTGGCCTTGTGGATAAGAGCGCTGACTCTTAGTCATTAGGTCTCTCACCGCCGTAGGTTCGAGCCTCGCTCGGGCCACGTGTGAGACGCCAAGTTCTGCAACGGAAGGTCAGGTGGTTTTTCTCCGGGTACTCCGGTTTTCGCCCACCTCTGATTAACGATCGGCTCGATAAGAGTGAAATAATCTTGAAAGGGCCGTAAAACCCAAACCAAAAAAAAAAAAAAATAAAAAAAAAAACCACGGAAGTGAAAAATATGGAGTGTACATGTTTTCTGGGCCAGACTAGCTAGTTTCGGCCAATTAGGCCTCATCAGTGACCCTCAGATATTTTCGAAATTCCACAATGGAATCAATGATCCCAAAGGACAAGAAAATATAATCTACACTATGATGTAGGGCAGGGAGACGTTTTACCGCCGCCACACATTCCCACACACCAGCTGTACTGAAGTTAAATATGAAGTTAAAGTCTGATCGAAGTTCATATTTTCTTGGCCTTTGGGACAATATATTACATTTCGGAGTTTTGAAAATACTCGAGGGTCGCTGATGAGGCCTGATTGGCCGAAACTGGCTATTCTGGTCCAGAAATACTAGTACACTCCATAGTTTCCAGTTCCAGGGTGTATTCTTCGCTTCAAAGGGATAACCCTTTGGTAGAACATATTGAGCACACAATGAACGCGTTCGTATGTTCACAAAGTTAAAGAGGGTTGCTACAAATAACGTAAGAACTGCTCCAAGCACAAGTTGGCGCACCACCTCTTTCCCGCTGCTAACAGGGAACATGTTGAAAAAACAAAAACTGAAAACACGAAATTTTTTTTCAATATATTTATTCTTACACATTGCCGTCACTTCTATCATTAAAATGCAATAGACAAAACACAAAAAATATATAGCTGTGTTTATTTTAGATGGAACATATGGAATTATTCGGGTGTTCACTATGTCAATTTATGATGCCACAAATTTCGTGAGATTTTTTTCTGTCGCCTTGTTTATCTCGTTAATGCTAATTATACGAAATATTCAAAGCCTGTGACATGCCTTTTTGTCTTTTCTATACAGGAATCGTAAGCCTAAATTATTGTGTCTAGTGTCGACAGTGAAGCAAGATATTCGGGTGTCCACAATGTTCAAGAGTTATGCAACGAAATATGCGATATTTGTTTTAAGAACCCATGTGCGATGCCTTCTTTGATTGTATATCTTCACTGTCCATAAATAATCCTCTTACAGTAAACAACACAACGCCTCCTATTTTCAACTTGATTTTGTGTATTGTATCCACAATAGCGTAGCTTGTTATGGTGCCAAATAATTATTCGGATGTTCAAAATTTTAAACTTTGATGCCTCAAATTATGTGAGAATTTGACGACAAGGCATCTTTGTTCCACATATTGCATTGTGTATGTTGATAGCACAAAACTTAAACGCAACAGATGACATTTTTGTGCTTCAGAGTCTAAAAAGGAATAAACACCTTCTCCCAGTAGTACACTTATATCATATAAATTCTGCATCTTGTATGTCGTCAATCTGTGGTTTACACGATTATAAATTTTATTTCATATGCCTACTCAGAACCATAGACTTGGGTATATGTTAGAACCGCCTTGCCGGCTCGGTTCACCAGGTACTGTGCAGAAATATCACGACTTTTGTCTGAAAACACTGTGTTTTTTTTTGTAAAAATTGGTTTGAATGTTTGTATAAGCACGGGTTCGGAGTGTATAATCAGAACAGTATTATATTTCTGACGCGAGCACACATATGACTTAACCAAATATTCTAGTTTTGACCAGTTTCGCTTCATCGCTGGCTCTCTTTATTTATCAATAACCCCATTGTCATAGTGATTTATCAGTCTATGTTCTTACCTTGTCTACAGTTTTATCTTCCAATGCATTTTCTTCTCCGTGAGTGTTTGAGTCTGCATCCTGAAAAGAGATATGAAATTATCTCAACCATTCTCTTCTAACCAATGCATACTACGAATGATACATGGTACTAGAACTAGTAATATTTCTGCGCAGAACATAGATTGTTGGTACTCGTTAAAACCGCCTCACCAGAGCCGCCTCCTAACGAGTTCACACTATTTAGGTTGTTTAGCCAGAAAGTATAACCCTACAAAGTAGAAGTAAAACAAAGATCAGGAATCGATACAATTAACTTACTCCACCCATCAAAGACACCAAAGGGAAAGAAACACACACATTAAGCGACCAGACCATAATGGAAACCTAAACAAAGGAAGGTCATAAGGACAGTTACTTTCCCACAAAATGGCCATATGGCCATCCAAAATAAAAAGACAAAAGTAAGTGATACACACAGTAAGTAACAAACAACAACACAAACAAACCGCCACGGAAGAACCGCATTGGAACTGTCAGTGGAAAGATTTCCACTGGGGGGGCTTAAATCGATTTTAAGTGGCCACAATCCTCGCCCTTACTTCCGTCGCGATTTAGACAAATAATTTGTTCAGTCCGCATGAAGGCCTCCTAACTCATCAGTGCAACATCTCCGTGAACACAAAAAATCAAAGAACCACAGAAGTGAGACAACGTTAAGGACTCGACAGCAAGAAACCACTGAAATGCTGGAGCAAAAGAAAACCAACAGTTAGACTCCGATGGGCCCAACCAGAGACAGAGCATCAGTAAACCCCCGTTTACTGTATATAAGCCGGTTTAAAAGGTCATGAGTTACATAGGCGTGTTTTCCGGATGTTTGTTCACACAAAGACTTATGCATACCTATTTGTGTCTACCTAACATGTGTGCTTTAATGAAAGTGTCTGTTGTGTCCAGAGAGGCTAGTTATTTGGATGTCTACAATGAAAATCTTTCTTGTAAAGAAATTAGTAAGATTTTACCTACAGAAAAATGGCATGCCACCTTTTTCGGCGGCTTACAATATTAGTGTTTCAAACATAAGTTTTAGATACGATTTACTTGTATTTGAACATACGTACATGTTGATCTGACGTATGGTGTCCACAATGAGGCGGCATGTACCTGAGAACTTAAAAAGATAACAAATGTAATTAATATTAACCCTTATAGTACCAAATGGAATCTTCCTCCTTATAAATAGCAGGAGTCCATTTCAAAAGTTAGGGGCGTCAGGTTTGTGTTGTCATCAAAATTTACATGGAAAATGACTGAACTGTTAGCATACACTGGAGGCTTCTGATCTGGGCTTGCACTGTTTGCCAAGGTACCCGTTTTTGGCTTTCTGGTACTAAATGGGTTACAGTCTGCTCGAAGTTCATATTTTCTTGGAATTTGGGACCATATATTCCATTTCGGAGATGTTTTTTTTCGGCACAAAGTATACCCCTACAACCCCCGTTTACTGTATAAAAGCCGGTTTAAAACTACCTAGTCTGGCCAAGAAAGCATGCACACTTCATATTTTCCAGTTCTGTGGTGTAATCCTTGCTTCCTAAGGATAACCCTTTTATAGAACATATTTAAGGGGGTCTAAGTTATATAGGCGGGTTTTCCTGGTGTATATACATACAAAGACTTATGCATATCTAGTTGTGTTTACCTAACATGATTGTTTTAATGAAAGTGTCTATTGTGTCCAGAGAGGCTAGTTATTTGAATGTCTACAATGAAAATCTTTCTTGTAACGAAACTACTAAGATTTTACACACAGAAAAATGGCAAGCCACTTTTTTCGTTGGCTTGCAATATTAGTGTTTATAAAATAAACTTTAAATACGATTTACTTGTATTTGAACATACGTACATGTTGATCTGATGTAAGGTGTCCACAATGAGGCGGCATGTGCCTGAGAACTTCAGAGAGTATACGAATATAATTAATATTAACCCTTATAGTACAGAATGGAATCTTCCTCTTTATATGTAGCAGGAGTCCATTTCAAAATTTAGGGGTGTCAGGTTTGTGTTGTCATCAAAATTTATTTGGAAAATGACTGAAATTTTAGCATACAGTGGAGGCCCTGATCAGACGCCGCGTTATGCGGCTTCTGATCTGGGCCTGCACTGTTTGCCAAGGTACCCGTTTTGGGGTTTCTGGTACTAAATGGGTTAAAGTCTGATCGAAGTTCATATTTTCTTGGCCTTTGGGACAATATATTACATTTCGGAGTTTTGAAAATACTCGAGGGTCGCTGATGAGGCCAGATTGGCCGAAACTGGCTATTCTGGCCCAGAAATACTAGTACACTCCATAGTTTCCAGTTCCAGGGTGTATTCTTCGCTTCAAAGGGATAACCCTTTGGTAGAGCATATTGAGCACACAATGAACGCGTTCGTATGTTCACAAAGTTAAAGAGGGTTGCTACAAATAACGTAAGAACTGCTCCAAGCACAAGTTGGAGCACCGCCTCTTTCCCGCTGCTAACAGGGAACATGCTTAAAAAACAAAAACTGAAAATACGAAATCTTTTTATCAATATATTTATTCTTACACATTGCCGTCACTTCTGTCATTAAAATGTAATAGACAAAACACAAAAAATACATAGCTGTGTTTATTTTAGATGGAACATATGGAATTATTCGGGTGTCCAGTATATGTCAATTTATGATGCCACAAATTTCGTGAGATTTTTTTTTCTGTCGCCTTGTTTATCTCGTTAATGCTCATTATCAAAAATATACAAAGCCTGTGGTATGCCTTTTTGTCTTTTCTAAACAGGAATTTTAAGCCTAAATTATTGTGTCTAGTGTCGACAGTGAAGCAAGATATTCGGGTGTCCACAATGTTCAAGAGTTATGCAACGAAATATGCGATATTTGTTTTAAGAACCTAAGTGCGATGCCTTCTTTGATTTTAAAATCTTCACTGTCCATAAATAATCATCTTACAGTAAACAACACAACACCTCCTACTTTCAACTTGACTTTGTGTATTGTGTCCACAATAGCGTAGCTTGTTATGGTGCCAAATAATTATTCGGATGTTCAAAATTTTAAACTTTGATGCCTCAAATTATGTGAGAATTTGACGACAAGGCATCTTTGTTCCGCATATTGCATTGTATATGTTGATAGCACAAAACTTAACGGCAACAGATGACATTTTTGTGCTTCAGAGTCTAAAAAGGAATAAACACCTTCTCCCAGTAGTACACTTATATCATATAAATTCTGCATCTTGTATGTCGTCAATCTGTGGTCTACACGATTATAAATTTTATTTCATATCCCTACTCAGAACCATAGATTTGGGTATTAGTTAGAACCGCCTTGCCGACTCGGTTCACCAGTACCTACAATCTTTGTTTTGTGCAGAAATATCACGACTTTTGTCTGAAAACACTGTGTTTTTTTTGTAAAAATTGGTTTGAATGTTTGTATAAGCGTGAGTTCGGTGTGTATAATGAGAACAGTTTTATATTTCTGACGCGAGCACACATATGACTTAGCCAAATATTCTAGTTTTGACCAGTGTCGCTTCATCGCTGGCTCTCTTTATTTATCAATAACCCCATTGTCATAGTGATTTATCAGTCTATGTTCTTACCTTGTCTACAGTTTTATCTTCCAATGCATTTTCTTCTCCGTGAGTGTTTGAGTCTGCATCCTGAAAAGAGATATGAAATTATCTCAACCATTCTCTTCTAACCAATGCATACTACGAATTATACATGGTACTAGAACTAGTAATATTTCTGCGCAGAACATAGATTGTTGGTACTCGTTAAAACCGCCTCACCAGAGCCGCCTCCTAACGAGTTCCCACAATTTAGGTTGTTTAGGCAGAAAGTATAACCCTACAACCCCCGTTTACTGTATATAAGCCGGTTTAAAAGGTCATGAGTTACATAGGCGTGTTTTCTGGAGGTTTGTTCACACAAAGACTTATGGATACCTATTTGTGTCTACCTAACATGTGTGCTTTAATGAAAGTGTCTGTTGTGTCCAGAGAGGCTAGTTATTTTGATGTCTACAATGAAAATCTTTCTTGTAAAGAAATTATTAAGATTTTACCTACAGAAAAATGGCATGCCACCTTTTTCGGCGGCTTACAATATTAGTGTTTAAAACATAAGTTTTAGATACGATTTACTTGTATTTGAACATACGTACATGTTGATCTGACGTATGGTGTCCACAATGAGGCGGCATGTAACTGAGAACTTAAAAAGATATGCGAAGGTAATTAATATTAACCCTTATAGTACCAAATGGAATCTTCCTCATTATAAATAGCAGGCGTCCATTTCAAAAGTTAGGGGCGTCAGGTTTGTGTTGTCATCAAAATTTATATGAAAAATGACTGAACTTTTAGCAAACAGTGGAGGCTTCTGATCTGGGCTTGCACTGTATGCCAAGGTACCCGTTTTTGGCTTGTAGGTACTAAATGGGTTACAGTCTGCTCGAAGTTCATATTTTCTTGGAATTTGGGACCATATATTCCATTTCGGAGTTTTTTTTACGGCAGAAAGTATACCCCTACAACCCCCGTTTTCTGTATAAAAGGTTTAAAACTACCTAGTCTGGCCAAGAAAGCATGCAAACTTCATATTTTCCAGTTCTGTGGTGTAATCCTTGCTTCCAAAGGATAACCTTTTTATAGAACATATTTAAGGGGGTCAAAGTTATATAGGCGGGTTTTCATGGTGTATATACATACAAAGACGTATGCATATCTATTTGTGTCTACCTAACATGATTGTTTCAATGCAATTGTCTATTGTGTCCAGAGAGGCTAGTTATTTGGATGTCTACAATGAAAATCGTTATTGTAACGAAACTACTAAGATTTTACACACAGAAAAATGGCAAGCCACCTTTTTCGGTGGCTTACAATATAATTGTTTATAAAATAAACTTTAAATACGATTTACTTGTATTTGAACATACGTACATGTTGATCTGATGTAAGGTGTCCACAATGAGGCAGCATGTGCCTGAGAACTTCAGAGGGTATACGAATGTAATTAATATTAACCCTTATAGTGCAGAATGGAATCCTCCTCCTTATATCTGGCAGGAGTCCATTTCAAAATTTAGGGGTGTCAGGTTTGTGTTGTCATCAAAATTTATTTGGAAAATGACTGAACTTTTAGCATACAGTGGAGGCCCTGATCAGACGCCGCGTTATGCGGCTTCTGATCTGGGCCTGCACTGTTTGCCAAAGTACCCGTTTTGGGGTTTCTGGTACTAAATGGGTTAAAGTCATATCGAAGTTCATACTTTCTTGGCCTTTGGGAAATATATTACATTTCGGAGTTTTGAAAATACTCGAGGGTCGCTGATGAGGCCCGATTGGCCGAAACTGGCTATTCTTGTCCAGAAATACTAGTACACTCCATAGTTTCCAGTTCCAGGGTGTATTCTTCGCTTCAAAGGGATAACCCTTTGGTAGAACATATTGAGCACATAATGAACGCGTTCGTATGTTCACAAAGTTAAAGAGGGTTGTTATAAATAGCGTAAGAACTGCTCCAAGCACAAGTTGGCGCACCACCTCTTTCCCGCTGCTAACAGGGAACATGTTAATAAAACAAAAACTGAAAATACGAAGTCTTGTATTCAATAAATTTATTCTTACACATTGCCGTCACTTCTATCATTAAAATGTAATAGACAAAACACAAAAAAATATATAGCTGTGTTTATTTTAGATGGAACATATGGAATTATTCGGGTGTCCACTATGTCAATTTATGATGCCACAAATTTCGTGAGATTTTTTTTCTGTCGCCTTGTTTATCTCGTTAATGCTCATTATCAAAAATATACAAAGCCTGTGGCATGCCTTTTTGTCTTTTCTAAACAGGAATTTTAAGCCTAAATTATTGTGTCTAGTGTCGACAGTGAAGCAAGATATTCGGGTGTCCACAATGTTCAAGAGTTATGCAACGAAATATGCGATATTTGTTTTAAGAACCTAAGTGCGATGCCTTCTTTGATTTTATATCTTCACTGTCCATAAATAATCATCTTACAGTAAACAACACAACACCCCCTATTTTCAACTTGATTTTGTGTATTGTGTCCACATTAGCGTAGCTTGTTATGGTGCCAAATAATTATTCGGATGTTCAAAATTTTAAACTTTGATGCCTCAAATTATGTGAGAATTTGACGACAAGGCATCCATGTTCCGCATATTGCATTGTATATGTTGATAGCACAAAACTTAAACGCAACAGATGACATTTTTGTGCTTCAGAGTCTAAAAAGGAATAAACACCTTCTCCCAGTAGTACACTTCTATCATATAAATTCTGTATCTTGTATGTCGTCAATCTGTGGTTTACACGATTATAAATTTTATTTCATATCCCTACTCAGAACCATAGATTTGGGTATTAGTTAGAACCGCCTTGCCGACTCGGTTCACCAGTACCTTCAATCTTTGTTCTGTGCAGAAATATCACGACTTTTGTCTGAAAACACTGTGTTTTTTTGTAAAAATTGGTTTGAATGTTTGTATAAGCGTGAGTTCGGAGTATATAATGAGAACAGTTTTATATTTCTGACGCGAGCACACATATGACTTAGCCAAATATTCTAGTTTTGACCAGTGTCGCTTCATCGCTGGCTCTCTTTATTTATCAATAACCCCATTGTCATAGTGATTTATCAGTCTATGTTCTTACCTTGTCTACAGTTTTATCTTCCAATGCATTTTCTTCTCCGTGAGTGTTTGAGTCTGCATCCTGAAAAGAGATATGAAATTATCTCAACCATTCTCTTCTAACCAATGCATACTACGAATTATACATGGTACTAGAACTAGTAATATTTCTGCGCAGAACATAGATTGTTGGTACTCGTTAAAACCGCCTCACAAGAGCCGCCTCCTAACGAGTTCCCACAATTTGGGTTGTTTAGACAGAAAGCATATCCCTACAACCCCTGTTTACTGTATATAAGCCGGTTTAAAAGGTCATGAGTTACATAGGCGTGTTTTCCGGATGTTTGTTCACATAAAGACTTATGCATACCTATTTGTATCTACCTAACATGTGTGCTTTAATGAAAGTGTCTGTTATGTCCAGAGAGGCTAGTTATTTGGATGTCTACAATGAAAATCTTTCTTGTAAAGAAATTAGTAAGATTTTACCTACAGAAAAATGGCATGCCACCTTTTTCGGCGGCTTACAATATTAGTGTTTAAAACATAAGTTCTAGATACGATTTACTTGTATTTGAACAAACGTACGTGTTGATCTGACGTATGGTGTCCACAATGAGGCGGCATGTACCTGAGAACTTAAAAAGATATACGAATGTAATTAATATTAACCCTTATAGTACCAAATGGAATCTTCCTCCCTATAAATGGCAGGAGTCCATTTCAAAAGTTAGGGGCGTCAGGTTTGTGTTGTCATCTAAATTTACATGGAAAATGACTGAACTTTTAGCAAACAGTGGAGGCTTCTGATCTGGGCTTGCACTGTTTGCCAAGGTACCCGTTTTTGGCTTTCTGGTACTAAATGGGTAACAGTCTGCTCGAAGTTCATATTTTCTTGGAATTTGGGACCATATATTCCATTTCGGAGTTTTTTTTCGGCACAAAGTATACCCCTACAACCCCCGTTTACTGTATAAAAGCCGGTTTAAAACTACCTAGTCTGGCCAAGAGAAAGCATGCACATTTCATAGTTTCCAGTTATGTGGTGTAATCCTTGCTTCCAAAGGATAACACTTTTATAGAACATATTTAAGGGGGTCTAAGTTATATAGGCGGGTTTTCCTGGTGACTATATACATAAAAAAGACTTAAGCATATCTATTTGTGTCTACCTAACATGATTGTTTTAATGAAATTGTCTATTGTGTCCATAGAGGCTAGTTATTTGGATGTCTACAATGAAAATCTTTCTTGTAACGAAAATACTAAGATTTTACACACAGAAAAATGGCAAGCCACCTTTTTTCGGTGGCTTACAATATTAGTGTTTATAAAATAAACTTTAAATACGATTTACTTGTATTTGAACATACGTACATGTTGATCAGACGTAAGGTGTCAACAATGAGGAGGCATGTGCCTTGGAACTTAAGGGGTATACGAATGTAATTAATATTAATTTCTGCTCGGAGTTAATATTTTCTTGGCCTTTGGAATCATAGATTCCATTTCGGAGTTTTTAAAATATTCGAAGGTCGCTGATGAGGCCTGATTGGCCCAAACTAGCTATTCTGGCCCAGGCATGCTTGTTCACTCCATAGTTTCCAGTTCCGTGATGTATTCTTTGCGTTCATATGTTCTCAAAGTTAAAGAGGGTTGCTACAAATAATATGCGAACTGCTCCAAGCACAAATTGGCGCATCACCTCTTTCCCGCTGCTAACAGGAAACATGTTCAAAAACAGCAAGAGGGCCCAGGGGCCCTGGTTCAATCACCTGTGTGTCACTGTCTCGAGTACATTCTATGTTTAGCTCTGGTGGCCATCTTGTTCATTAGCTGAGTGATTTCAGCTTATTTGATAGGGAGTAACCTAGGCAACATTCCTGTGAAGTTTGAATCAAATTGGCCTTAGGGTTTAGGAGGAGTTCACGTTAGAAGATTATTTTTTTTTAGCTCTGGCAGCCGTCTTGTTCATTGGAGTGGAGTTAGTTTTGACTATTTTGGTAGGGAGTCACCTAGGCAACATTCCTGTGACGTTTTAAATCCAATTGGCCAAAGGGTTTTGAAGGAGTTCGCATTTGAAGCAAATTTACAATGCTTTTCTATTTTTTTTAGCTCTTGTGACCATTTGTTAATCGTCTATGTTCTTTTCCTAGAGGGTCATCTTCACAACATTCCAGTGAAGTTTAGAAGCCTTCATGGTAAAGTGGTCATGCTACTTGCCTTGTGAACCAGGGATAGCAGGATCGATCCCGCGCTTCTCCAGATTTTCAGTTGAGTCTTTAAACCGAGGTCCCATCACCGTATGGCCTTGGACGACGGAGGCCTGCCATCCTATAAGGTCCCCCGGAGCCTTTGGCTCTGGTGAGCTAAAAAAGTGGACTAACCCACAAACTCACAAACAAACGGACAGTACAAAAGCTATATGCCCTCCTAAGGGGGGGGGGGGGGGGGGGGGGCATAAAAATACTTATTTTGAGCCTTCAGGATAAAGGTCAGTAAATGACCTTGACCTTTGGAATTGATAAACTTGGATTCAGCTGATCATTTCTGATGCCACAAGCTAACACGCATTAAAAAATCCACTGTTTTGCCTTTTTTTCATACAAATGTCTGAGTGACCAAATTTGACCTTACCGTAAAGCTGGTCAAGGTCAACCAAAGGTCATCATTTAAAAAACTTGGAAGGGCCCCAAAGTCTCCGACGCTGGATACCCAGTTTCAAGGTCATCGGCCATTCGGTTCCCGAGAAGAAGATTTTTTAAAGGTTTTACCAAATATGGGCAATGACTGGTCACAGGTAAAAAATTTTGCATGGATGGGAAGCCCTTGTCACAGGTAACCTACATGCGAAATATGAAGGCTCTATCTTAAATGGTTTAAAAAGTTATGAGAAAGAAGGTCACAGGTCATAATTTTTGTATGGATGGAAAGTCCTTGCAACAAGGAACATACATGCCGAATATGAAGGCTGTATCTAAAATAGTTCAAAATTATGACAAAGTAGGTCAAAGTCAAGGTCATAAGACAAACTTTTTTATGGGTGGGAAGACCTTCAAGGAAAATACATGCGAAATATGAAAGCACTATCTCAAATGGTTCAAAAGTTATAATAAAATAGGTCAAATGTCAAGGTAAAGGTCACAGATCATTTTATGTATGAATAGGAAGCCCTTTGTCGCAAGGAACCTACATGCCAAATATGAAGGCTGAATCTCAAATGCTTCAAAATTTATGACAAAGTAGGTCAAAGGTCAAGTTCATGGGTCAAAAGTTTTGAATGGTTGAGGAAACCTTGTCACAAGGAACATACATGCCAAATATGAAGGTTCTATCTCATATGGTTCAAAAGGTATCATAAAGTAGGTCACAGGTCAAGGTCACAGGTCAAATCTTTATATGATTAGGAAGCCCTTGTCACAAGGAATCTACATGCCAAATATGAAGGCTCTATCTCAAACGGTTCAAAAGTTATGACAAAATAACCTACTGATCTACTTTTTGATTTGACATGACCCATATTCGAACTTAACTGAGATATTGTCCAGATGATCATTCTGAGCAAGCTGGCCTCTTAGAGTGTTCACAACATTTTTCTATGATTTGACCTGCTGACCTACTTTTTGACCCAACATGACCCATATTCAAACTTAACCCAGATATTGTCAAGATGATCATTCTGGGCAAGTATGATGATGATCGGATCAAAACTAGGGCCTCTAGTGTGTTCACAAGGTTTTTCAACAATCTGACCTACTTATTGACCAAACATGAACCATATTCGAAATCAACCGAGATAGTGTCAAACGATCATTTTGAGCAAGTTTGATGATGATCGGACCAAAACTGTCGCCTCTAGTGTGTTCAGAGTGTTTTTCAATGATTTGACCTACTGACCTTCTTTTTTGACACGACCTGATCCGTATTCAAACTTGACAGAGATACTGCCAGGGTGATCATTCTGGGCAATATCGATTATGATCGGATCTAAACTGTGGCCTCTAGTGTGTTCAGAAGGTTTTATATGATTTGACCTATTGACCTACATTTTGACCCGACATGACCCATATTTGAATCTGACCGAGATATTGTCAAGACTATCATTCGGAGCAAGTTCGATGATGATCGGACCAAAACTGTGGCCTCTAGTGTGTTCACAAGGTTTTTCTCTGATTTGACCTACGGAACTATTTTTGACCCAACATGACCCATATTCGAAAATGACCGAGCCATTGTCAAGCTGATCATTCTGGGCAAATAGGATGATGATCGGACCAAAACTGTGGCCTCTATTGTATTCGCAAGGTTTTTCTATGATTTGACCTACTGACCTACTTAGTGACCCGACAAGACCCATATTCGAATGTGACCAAATTATTATCAAGATGATCATTCTCACCAAGTTTGATGATGATTGGACCAAACCTGTGGCCTCTGGTGTGTTCAGAAGGTTTTTCTATGATTTGACCTACTGACCTTCTTTTTGACCCGACAACACCTGGTTTCGAACTTGACTGAGATATTGTCAAGATGATCATTCTTGGCAAGTTTGATGATGATCGGACCAAAACTGTGGCCTCCTTTGTGTTCACAATGTTTTTCTCTGATTTGACCTACTGACCTAATTTTTGATTCGACATGACCCATATTCGAACTGGACCGAGATATTGTGAAGATAATTATTCCGAGCAAGTTTGATGATTATCGGACTAAAACTGTGGCCTCTAGTGTATTGACAAGGTTTTTCTATGATTTGACCTAATGACCTTCTTTGTGACCCGATATGACCCATATTCTAATTTGACCCAGATATTGTCAAGACGATCATACTAAGCAAGTTTGATAACGATCGGACTAAAACTTTGGCCTCTAGAGTAGTCAAAAGTGACCCATATTCGAACTTGACCGAAATATTGTCATGATGATCATTCTAACCAAAGTAGAAGTAAAACAAAGATCAGGAATTGATACAATTAACTTACTCCACCCATAAAAGACACCAAAGGGAAAGAAATACAAACATTAAGCGACCAGACCATAATGGAAACCTAAACAAAGGAAGGAAGTTTGATGATGACTGGTCCAAAACTGTGACCTCTACTGTGCACGCACGCACGGACTGACGACGGACAAAAAGTGATCTCAAAAGCTCACCTCGTCACTGAGTGACAGGTGAGCTAAAAAACTGAAAATAAGAAATCTTTATTTCAATATTTGAAATATTTTTTAAATTAGTTAAACGGACCTTAGCCATAATGCCTCGTTTTAGGTTTTCGCATTATAAGTGAATATTTGCTGAAGTTTTTTATGTTTGAGTTTCGTTTTTTGTCTTAAATAGGAGGTATGAGGTAATTATATTTATTCTTAAACATTGCCGTTAAACATTTCTATCATTAAAAATGTAATAGAAATATCACAAAAATTACATAAATGTGATTCACAATTTAACGCTCGACATTCAATTGTTAGTATTTACAACGTCTTTTTTTATTATTTTATATGGAACATATGAAATTATTAGGGTGTCCACTATGTCAATTGATGATGCCACAAATTTTGTGGGATTTTTTCTGTCGCCTTGTTTATCTCGTTAATGCTCAATATAAAAAAATATATAATACCTGTGGCATGCCTTTTTGTCTTTTCTAAACAGGAATATTAAGCCTAAATTCTTGCGTATAGTATTGAGGGTGAAGCAAGATATTCGGGTGTCCACAATGTTCAAGAGTTATGCATAGAAATATGCGATATTTGTTTTAAGAAAGTAAGTGTAATGCCTTGTCTGATTTAATATATTCACTGTCCATAAATAATCATCTTAAAGTAAACAACACAACACCTTAAAATGAGTTTGCCCTATTTTCACTTTGATTTTGTGTATTGTGTCCACAATAACGTAACGTAGCATGTTATGGTGCCAAATAACTATTCGGGTGTTCGCAAATAAATAAAATGTGATGCCTCAAATTATGTGAGAATTTTTCTCCATCCTAACGAAAGGCATCTATATTCCGCGAATTGCAATTGAAATGTTGATAACACAAAACTAAAGTGCAACAGATTGCATTTTGTGCTCCAGAGTCTAAAAAGCATTAATACCTTCTCCCAGGAGTACACTCATTTCAGATAAATAATTCATCTGTTTGAATAACCAGCTAGATGAGCCTTTAACATAATTCCGTAATTTGTTTAAGTTCCTCATGTACCTTCGATTATTTTATACAGTTACGATCGATTGTTAATCTAAAATATATGTTAAACATTTACTGAATAGTCATGTATTACGAGAATACGTCTATAACATTTGCATCCACCCCTTTAACCCTCTTGTATGTCGTCAATCTGTGGTTTACAGGATCATAAATTTTATTTCATATATCTACTCAGAACCATCATCGATTTGGGTATTCGTTAGAACCGCCTTGCCGACGCGGTTCACCAGTACCTACAAGCTATGTTCTGTTCAGTAATATCAGGACTTTTGTCTGAAAATACTGTATATGTTTATAAATTGGTTTGTATAAGCGTGATTTCGGAATGTAAAATGACAACACTGTTATATTTCTGACGCGAGCACACATATGACTAAAACATATAATCTAGTTTTGACCAGATTCGCTTCATCGCTGGCTCTCTTTATTTATCAATAACTCCGTTGTCATAGTGATTTATCAGACTATGTTCTTACCTTGTCTACAGTTTTATCTATGTTCTGTGCAGAAATATCACGATTTTTGTCTGAAAATACTGTGGTTTTCTTGTATAAATTGGTTTGAATGTTTATATAGGCGTGATTTCGAAGTGTTTTATGAGAACACTGTTATATTTCTGACGCGAGCACATATATGACTAAAACAAATAATCTAGTTTTGACCAGTTGCGCTTCATCACTGGCTGTCTTTATTTATCAACAACCCCGTTGTCATAGTGATTTATCAGACTATGTTCTTACCTTGTTTACAGTTTTATCTTCCAATGCTTTTTCTATTCCGTGAGTGTTTGAATCTGCATCCTGAAAAGAGATATGAAATTATCTCAACCGTTCTCTTTTAACCAATGCATACTACGAATTATACATAGTACTAGAACTAGTAATATTTCTGCGGAAAACATAGATTGTGGGTACTCGCTAAAACCGCCTCACCAGAGCCGCCCCCTAACGAGTTCCCAGAATTTAGTTTTTAGGGGCAGAAAGTATAACCCTACAACCCCTGTTTACTGTATATAAGCCAGTTTAAGGGGGTCTGAGTTATATAGGCGTGTTTTCCTGCTTGATAAACATACAAAGACTTATGCATACCTGTTTGTGTCTACCTAACATGAGTGTTTTAATGAAAGTATCTGCTGTGTTCAGAGAGGCTAGTTATTTGAGCGTCTATAATGAAAATCTTTCTTGTAACGAAATTAGGCAGATTTCCTCACAGTAAAATGGCATGTCACCTTTATCGGTGGCTTACAATATTAGTGGTCATAAAATAAACTTTAAATACGATTTACTTGCATTTGAACATACGTACATGTTGACCTGGTGTTAGGTGTCCACAATAAGGCGGCATGTGCCTGAAGACTTAAGATGGTATACGCATCACGTGAACAAGTCCGTGAAATAAAGACCCCCCTAAACCCCACTTTATATAGAGAAAACGGGGGTTTACGGGGGTAAATATTATTTTCCTTATTTCTGCTCCAAGACATAGGTTGTGGGTACTCGTTAGAACCACCTCAATGAGGCGGTTCTAACGAGCACTCAAAACCTATGTTTGGAGTATCAATTAGAAAAATATCACAAATTTTCTTCAGAAAAATGGCCTTTTTTGAGGTTTGTAAAATGTACTATATCACACGGATGTGTTATCGAAATGGAATGTAATTAATATTAAAGTCTGCTTGAAGTTCATATTTTCTACGACTTTGGGATCATAGTTTCTATTTCGGAGTTTTGAAAATATTCGAGGGTCGATGAAGAGGCCTCATTGACCGAAACTAGCTATTCTGGTCCAGAAATACTTGTACACGCCATAGTTTCCAGTTCTGTGGTGTATTCTTTCCTTCAAAGGGATAACCCATTGAGCACACAACGAGCGCGTTCGTATGTTCACAAAGTTGTGATTCACAATTTAACGCTAGGCATTCAATTGGTAGCATTTACAACGTTTTTGTTTTGTTAAAATGCTATTATTTTAGATGAGTAAATATGAAATTATTTGGGTGCCCACTATGTCAATTTATAATGCCATAAATTTTTCTATACCCTAATTTACATCGTTGATGCCCTTAATTAACAAGAGTTGTCGCATGGCAGCATAGCTCGCCTGTTTCCCGCCTTCAAGATATAAGGTAAAAGTATTGAACAATGAAATATGGGTCACACTCACCTACATAGATTTTAAGATCAATAATTAGGTCATAACATTTCAGAATCAAATAGTGTCTGAGTTGTAAGGCAAGATCATTGAACCATGAAAACAGGTCACACTGACATAGATATATTTCTGTGTCAATCATCTGGTCACATTGTATTGATTATTCAGATATGCAGTTTCTCCATCAAATAGTATTCAAGATATTAGTCAAAGTCACTGAACAATGAACTATGACCTAGATCACACTGACCTACATATATTCCTTTTGCTCCAGCATTTCATTGGATTCTTGTTGTCGAGTCATCACCGTTGTTTCATCTCTGTGGTTGTTTGAATTTTGTGTTCACGGAGATGTTGCACTGATGAGTTAGGAGGCCTTCATGCGGCCTGAACAAATTATTTGTCTTAATCGCGACGGAAGTAAGGGCGAGGATTGTGGCCACGTAAAATCGAATTAAGCCCCCCTCACCCCCCCCCCCCCCCCCCCCCCCCCGTGGAATTCGTTTCCGCTGAGCGTTCTAAGGCGGTTCTTCTGTCGCGATTTATTTTTGTTATCGTTTGTCTTTGGGTGTTTGTGTCGCTTATATTATTTTTTTTGGATAGCCCATTGGCCATTTTGTGGGAAAGTGACTGTCCTTTTGGCTTTCCGCTAATGATGTTTCCTTTAAGGTATATTGTTTCGTGTTTGTGTTTCTTTCCCTTTTGTGTCTCTGATGGGAGCTGTGGGTTAATTGTATCGATTCCTTATCATTGCCTCCACTTCTACTTTACAAGCATGGACGATCCTCTCGAACTGCTTTGCCTGGACAGGCTTAGATCTTCTAAGCGGTTTACCAGTACTCGTTGCGGTCGGATTCAGCTACGAGTGGAAGCATCATGCAGCCCATCTATTTCTTCAAGTCCCGACGGGCGGGGGCCGAACTGAACCATGAAATATAGGTCACACTGGCCTAGATATATTTTGAGGTCAATCAGCATGTCACATGGAACTAATAATCAAGGTTCTTCATCAAATAGTATTCAAGATAAAAGGCAAAATAACTGAACCATGAAATATAGGTCACACTGACCTAGTTATATTTTGAGGTCAATCATGGGGTCACATGGAACTAATAATCCATGTATAGTATTTCTCCATCAAATACTATTCAAGATAATAGGCAAAATCGCTGGCCCATGAAATATAGGTCACAGTGACCTAGATATAGTTTGAGGTCAATCATGGGGCCACATGGCACTAATATCCCAGGTATGACATTTCACCAACAAATTGTCTTCAAGATATACGGCAAAATCACTGGATCATGAAATGTAGGTCACCATAACATTCGCCCTTTTACAGTTGAACCAAATGTCACATGGTTTACTGATATATAAACAATTGTGTCTATAACTTGTTAGCATAATGGAAATGTATATAACAAATAACAAATATGTTCTAGATTTTGACCTGTAGCCCCACCCCATCTCCCCTCCCAGGCATTAACCCAAGGGCGTGTTGTATTGAAATCTCAGAAAACACTCCCAGGTATCCAAGTTGTAAAATATGAATGGTTTGTGATGAGTGTCTGTTGAGATGTAAGCATTTAAAAAACTCCAAGGCGTTCTAGATTTTGACCCTAGCGCTACCGCGGGCATACCCCGCGGCTGTTGTCTTTGAACGTTAGAAGACCCACCCAGGTACTTATGTTCCAAATATGAGTGTTCTGTGATGAGTAACTGTGGAGATATAAGCATTTGAAAAACTTAAATGCAGTATGATGGGAACGCTCACGCACACGCAAACGCGCACATCCGAGTTGACAACAATAGCTCTCCATGTACTTCGTACAGGCAAGCTAAAATTATGCTAAGCCTTAAGCATGTTTTTTTCTCTTTTCTTAACATGGATATTAAGCTTATTATTGGGTATTGTGCCGACAGTGAAGCAAAATAGAAGTGAAGGTAATGATCGGCAAGTTATTCGGTTGTCCACAAGGCAAGTTATGAAGGCAAGTGATTCGGGTGAACACAATGTTAAATTGTTATGCAACGAAATGTGTGTTAATTGTTTTAAGAAACTAAGTGTGATGCGTCCTCTGGATTTTTATGTCGTGACTGTCCATAAATAATCATCTTAAAATAAACAACACAAAACCTTAAGAATAAGTGTGTGTGATTTGATTTTGTGTATTGTGTCCACAATAACGCAGCATGGTACGGTGAAAATAACTATTAGGGTGTTCACAAATTTCAACTATGATGCCACAAATTATGTGAGAATATTTCTAAATCCAAACGCCATGGCATCTCTATCGGGCGACTCAATGGCAACAGATTGCAGTTTTGTTTACCCAGTGGTAAAATGATATCAGATAAATTCTGCACCTGTTTTAATAATCCAGCTAGATGACCTGACCCTTAAACATAAATCCTTAATTTCGTAAAGTTCCTCATGTACCTTACATTACGAAAACACGCCTATAAAAATGCATTGCAAAATTAACCACCGTTAAATTAAAAAAATTCAGATGAAAATTTCGATATTTTTCTTATTTCTTCTCAAAATATAGATTGTGGATATTCGTTAGAATCGCCCCAGCAGGGCGGTTCTAACGAGTACCTGCAATCTATGTTTTTGAGCAGAAATAAGAAAAGAAGTGTATGCCCCTGCAAACCCCATTTTTACTATATAAAAGTGGGGTAAAACGGGGGCCAAAATTATATTGGCGTGTTTTCTTGATGGGTTGTTTGTTTACCGAAAAGATATGTTGAACAGTTACTGAATAACCCTACATCGCGAAAAGAAAACTTGTTATATTACTGCTTAAAACAGAGAAACCTATCACATTTCTGCTTTAAACATAGACGTGGGTAGTCGTTAGACCCGCCTCACCAGAACCGCATAAGTGTGACTGTTCGCAATTATGGATTTTTATTTTTAGAAGTAACTGTTTTACTGTATATAAAAAGGGGTCTAAGGAGGTCTTAATTATTTAGGCGTGTTTTCTTGATGTATATACATACTAAGACCTACGAATGACTATTGGTATTGACCTGACATGAGTGTTTTAATGGAAGTTCGTATTGTGTCAAGAGTCACTCGTTCTTCGGGTGTCCACAATGTAAATCCGTGTTGAAACGAAATTAGTGAGATTTTCTTCAACGAAATATGGCATACCACCTCTTTTCGGCTTCTTACAGTATAGGTGTTCATAAAATAAACTTTACATTCGAGTTATTTGTATTTGAATATACGTACATGTTGGTCCGGCGTAAGGTGACCACAATGAGGCAAACAAAAGAGGGTATACGAATGTCATTAATATTGAAGCCTGTTTGAACACACAACGGGGGTATTCGTATGTTCACAGTGTCAACAAATGGTGCCACAAATTATGCTAGAACTGCTCAAAAACAAGTGACCCCAAGGTCTTAGCCGCTGCTAACACGGAACGTGTTCAAAACAAAAACTGAAAATAAGAAATCTGTATTTCAATATTAGAAGTATTTCAAATTAGCTAAATAGCGAAGATGCCTGGTCTTAGGTTTCTGCTTTGTTAAGTTACCATTTTGTTGAAGTTTTTAATGTCTGCGTTTCTTTTTTGTCTTAAATCGGAGGTGTCGTGTAATTGTATCAATTCTTCGTCGCTTCTATATCCTCGAGTGATAAGACAAAATCACAAAAATTACATGGTTGTGGTTAAGAATTAAACGCTAGGCATTCAATTGTTAGTGTTTACAACGGATTTGTTATTTTAGAAGGAACATATGAAATTATTCGGTGTCCACTATGTAATTTATGATGCTCACAAAATTCTATCGCCTTGTTTATAGCATTAATGCTCGTTATAAAAATATAAAAAGCCTGAAGCATGCCTTTCAAACAATTCTTAACATGAATATCAAGCTTAAATTATAACTTATAGTGTCGACAGCGAAGCAAGATATTCGGGTGTCCACAATGTTAAAGTGTTATGCAACGAAATATGCGATATTTGTTTTAAGAAATTAAGTGTGAAAATCCGTGATTTCTTAAAGCTCCTCATGTAACTTTGATAATTTTACAGTTACGGTTGTTTGTTAACCTAAAAGATATGTTAAACATTTACTGAATAGTCATACATCACCAAAAGACGCATATAGAATTTTAGCGCCCCGCCCTTTAAACCCTCTTGTATGCACTACATCTGTGGTTTGCAGGGGTATTAATATTATTTCATATGTCTACCCAAAATCATAGACTTTGAAACTCGTAAGAACCGCGGTTTTACCAATACATACAATCTATGTTCTTTGCAGAAGTATTAGAAATATCACATTTTTGACTGAAAATAATGTAACGTTCTAATGTTTTCAGTATATTTGTATACATGTAGATGTGTTTTCGTAATGGATAATGAAAAACATTTTGAACTAGTGTCGCAAAAAACGCACACATATTGCTAAAAACAAAGAGTGTGTATTATCAAACTAAACTTCGCATTATATTGATTTATTGCCCGCCCCACACCCCAAGAGTCGTAAGTTATTCAGACGTTTACAATGTTAAACTGTGCACAAAAGCAACAGGGTGTCCACAATGTTTATCGATAATAAACTGTGTTCAGTACACAAAGGGTGTCCACAATGTTAATCTGTGTTGAGGCGAACTAAGACAGAATTTCTCCAAAGACAACCGTCATGCTACTTTATTCGGCTGCGTATAGAAAAAGTTTTCATATAAAAAAGCTTTAAATCCGTTTCATTTGTATTTCAATATATACGTTTATCCGGCGAAAGGTGTTCACAATAACGTAATAGTTTCGACTGGATATTGTTGTATTATATAACACCTTCAGTTTAACACTTTTAGTATGTCCTGAAGTCGTATAAGGATATTGAAGCTAGACTCATCTTTTATGGTGTTTTTTTCATCACATTGTCGGAATAATCGAGGTTATGTTAATACTTTTAAGCGTAATAATAATTCAATATTTGTATTTTTATGACTACGTTTTTATTTATGTATATCTATATCAATTTATCTTTATCGATTATATTGTTGCCAAATTAGGCATCGTCAGTTTCAAAGCTTCATGAGTGAATCAGTGATATCAGAGGACTAGAAATCATAACTTACACAATGATGAAGGGCAGAAACCGTTAACGACCGTCTCAAATTTCCTTTACATGCATGTAGTGAAGTACCATGCGCGAATATTTCATCTAGATATAACATTTAAGTGTAGATTCGAGGGGCATAAAATTTTGACGATATCTCATTTTCGTATTAACAGGTTATCGTCCTGTCCACGGTTGAGTGTAACAGAAGTATTATTTGTTACAAATCAGTGTTGTTTTAGTTTTAATACAGTTTGTGTTAGTACCAGAGACAGGTTCTATATTTTCTTGTAATATCTGTTCAAGTGGTCTGTTAGAATATAAGCTTAAAAGTAGTCGCTCATGAAATAAATTTAACAAATAGTTGTCAGAAGGATTGTCATAACTCAAGCATAACTATCATTTAAAACGCTTTAATAAAAGAATGACTTCAACAGAGTAGTAACTGATAAGAAGATAAAGCATTTTTAAATGTTCGATTCATGTTGTTGGGAACGAAATTAGCTTTTAGTGTCATGAATAATAACAACCTTTACCTGAGGTCGCACACTTTGCCAAGGCAGATGTTTTACGCCATAATCATATAGAATCTGCTCTCCCTGAACAATTTTTCTGAAAGTAAATATACTACAGATATAATTTACAAGCGCTGGTATCATTATTTAGTGGATGATTTGCTGATTTTGTGGAAAGGCACCCTGAACTTTAATCCTATTTCTGACGAAGCAATTCTATCGAACGAATTTCGTTCTCAGTAACACAATACTGATTATATTATCACTGTGATAACACTCCCGTGCGACAATAATGTATCAACCCGGAACCCCCCAGCTGCCGCTATATGAAGTGGGGTTTTGTGGGATGTTCATTCCCCAGACTTGTTCACGGGATGGTTTTGCGATAATCATATAGTAAGGTACAGCTAGATTAAACCGAGGCTCAATCTCCGTATGACCTTTGTCTTTGATCGGGCGGAAAACTCAAACAAGAAGCAGATACTGGCTGCTCTTGGTTATATGTTTTGTTCCAAGCATAGTCACAGCTAAAGCTATAATCATGTATCGTCATGTCGTAAATCAAATTAAACATGGATTTACAATACGTCGAACATTGATTAAAGAAAACTGAATTAATCGAAACCCAGTACTAATATCATGTAACGTCATATCCCTATCTAATAAAGAACATAATTTCTACCAGAAAATAAACACACAACGCGTTGACACAAGGCATCGCATTTGTACAATATAAAATCAGACCTAATACCACCAATTGTATAAAACATTTAAACGAAATGACACATTGCATAACTTAATTAAACTATTTGATACAGAAATAATAAAGTAAGTTGAATGTACATAACCACCACGATTATCTGCAAGTATTTAACGCGTAGCAAAAATTATTATCTACATGGTTCAGGTAAAAAGATAAATCTTATTTGCTTACCTAGTACTGAACAGACACAAATATGGTACCCCATCAAACTCTAGCCGCCTCATCCTTGCATTTCTCTCATTAGGCAGATCGCCATGATTTACAAGTCGACAGAGCTGAGGTCCTGTGACGGGCTCTTCTGTAGCATCGATGCTTCAATCAGAAAAATAAATTTGATTTAGTATTGATGTTAAATATGTACATACGTTGTTATTCTTTGTCGTGAGCCAAGTGAAGCCTCCGGAAATAGATCCTAATTACTCGATTAATTTGCAGAATGTTTGGTATTTGAAATCATATTTGTTCTCGATTTTCAAGTTGCAATGGATTAGGTAGGCGAATAGCGCTTTTGCACGATCGTCATACGGTACTGTTCACTTAGTCAACCAAGAGTTTACTAGCAGACGTCAAGTTTACTACAATGTAACCTCGAAATGGTCCAATAAACAAAAGTTGACTAGCAGTCAACACTTTGTCAAACGGTAGTTGACTGCAACAATGGTGTCAACATTCTAGTAGTTTGTACAATAAAACGGCATTACAATGATGATTACCGCCCCCCCCCCCCCCCTCTCCACACTTTGTTCAAAACACATAGCTTCTGTTTGTGCTTCACCTTGTGAACAGTCGATACCCTACGCGTTTAGATACATAAAGAAATACAGCGGTTTGGCCCATCGGAGTCTAACTGTTGGTTTTCGTTTGCTCCGGCATTTTAGCGGTTTCTTGCTGTTGAGTCCTCACCGTTGTTTCATCTCTGTGGTTGTTTGATTTTTTGTGTGTTCACGGAGATGTTGCACTGATGTGTTAGGAGGCCTTCATGCGCACTGAACAAATTATTTGTCTAAATCGCGACGGAAGTACGGGCGAGGATTGTGGCCATGTAAAATCGATTTAAGCCTCCCCACCCAGTGGAATTCGTTTCACTGACCGTTCCAAGGCGGTTCTTCTGTCGAGGATTATTTTATGTTATGGTTTGTCTTTATGTGTTTGTGTCGCTTATATTATTTTGTTTTGGATAGCCAATTGGCCATTTTGTGGGAAAGTAACTGTCCTTTTGGCTTTCCGCTATTGATGTTTCCATTAGGGTTTGGCGTTTCATGCTTGTTTTTCTTTCCCTTTGGTGTCTCTGATTGGAGCTGTGAGTTGATTGTATCGATTCCTGATCATAGCCTTCACTTCTATTTTGTATGCTTTGCTATGGGTTGATTGTATGCTTTGCTATGGGTTGATTGTATCGATTCCTGATCATGGCCTCTACTTCTATTTTGTCAGTTTAGTACGTGCAACAGGGAATCTAAATTCATCTATTCAAAATCCTTTTAACTTTTAGGGAGTTTTACGGCCTATTTAAAGATGTATAGGACATGTCGCATGTTTGTTAGCTGATACACGAGCGAAGAGCACAAACTGACAACTGACGACAGAGTGAACTTAGAAAAGATTTTGAATGAATAATTTAGTCGCACATATTAGTTATATACAAAACTGTATTATCGTCATATCTCATTTCACATACAAATATACAAGTATGATAATCAGATGATAAAATAGGGTCTAAATTATTTTCAGCTTACCAGTAGCTCCGTCCTCGATATTGAAAGTGATAAGTATAGTCTGTATCCTGCCGTGATAGTGCTTCTTTCCCACATAGCACTGTGCCTGAGTATTGCAGGAGATAATCCCCTTGATTGAATGTCTTTTCCGCGAAAACGCCTCTACCTTAAGAATAAATTCCATATCAAAAGTCAAAGCAGTAATTGAGGTTTATTTGTTTATATTACAGTTTCATCCTGTCATGATTATCTATTTTATTGTGGAGTTTCGAAAATACTCACTGATGAGTAATTAAGAAAATTAAAATGGACGAAAAGGGGCTAGTCTAGTGGGTGAGTGGTTGAGTTTTACGTCCCACTAACAGCTAAGGTCATACGGAGACGGGACCTTGGTGTAAAGACCTATCCGAAAGTCTGGAGAAGACCGAGATCGATCCTGCTATCTCTGGTTTACAAGGCGAGTAGCGTAACCACTACATCACGGATGCTTCTGGGCTAGTCTAGTCCAGAAACACTCAATTTTAGTTTATACTTATTTATTTCAGATCAATTGCGACAAAGGATTCGAGTTTATTGAATCGCTCTCCATTTGTTATCACGCGCGCATGAGAGGCAGCTCAATTTTAATTTCTGCTTACAAGGATTATTGCTTTAGTATGAAAATAAAATGCGATTCCAGACTCAATATGGCTCATATATCAAAACATAACTTGTTTGTGTAGTTACAAGAACAACAACAAAAACATTCGACAAGGTATAAAGAAAAGAACGTATATTTTATAAATTGACACGGTTTTCTTAGACATACAGAAATGGACCTTAATCATTATATTTTACCAATCATAATTCTCTGTTTGTGGTTAGGCAAGAGTGACTCTTTAGAGATTAAAGGGGGCATGAAATGGATATTCTTGTAACAACAATTAATTATTTAATATACTGAAAACTACAGTGCAGGTTTCTAACTGGACGGATCATCACGAAAAAACGCCTATATAACTTTTCCACTCATCCCCTCATTTTATTTGCAGGGGTAAGCATTTTGTTCTTTCTACTCAAAATCAGATTGCAGATACTCGTTAGAACTGCGTAGACTAGTCTATTCTAACAAGTTCCCACAATCTATGTTTTGAGCGGAAATATGACAAATCTCAGAATTTTTTTCATAAAAAATGTTCTTTTGTCGATAGAAAATGGATGAGCTTGTTTTCGTAATGAAGGGTTACCTTCGTGGCCCCTTTTCGGAAGGATAAGACAACTTTAAAAACTTAATTCACTCACTTTATAGGGCTAACTTTTGCAAACATATGCAGATATGTAAGATATTTCCTATTGTTAATCTTAGTTTATGTTGGATTCACAAATTACTGTTGCTAAATACACTATAGATGGTGCAACAAAAATGGAGTTAACCTTTGTCCTGTTGAATAAATTAATAGTGCATGTCTCATTTCTGACTATTTTTCAATCAAATTACTCGCTCTTTTGTATTTATTCAAATTTGCAATCAGAATGACAAACGATTGTCGAGCCAGATCAGACGGCTTCTTTCATGAGTTACGTGTTAACAAGGGCAGGGCATATCATGGTTCAACAGGCCATAGATCGAAACACAAAAATATGGTATGAATGACAGGCTAAATCAGAATTGTTTACAATAAACTAATAGCATGCTTTAGCACCTACGAGCTCGCAGTTTCCTCGGCGGAAAATACAAATAAACATGCTGTGAGTGAAAATATTGGATTTTCAAACAGGTGCAGATTCTATCTGATAAACTTTTACTGGTATAAGTTGTTGAGATAGCTAATCAGATTCCGGAGCATAAAAAGGCGTCTGTTGCCCCCACCTGAACATTTAAGTTCATATATTAATTTATGACACTGCTTAAGCTGTTTAATTTATATGTATACACTGTAAAATTCAACATACCTATTGTCTTGTCTATAAATTTCACTTTGAAGCCCAAGGGGTCCAATTGTGATTGTATGAATTTCTTGGCCAGCTCATCAGGCTTCTCTCGTTTTTTCTAAACAAGAATATGACAAAAATTACACTCATTCGACGAAATAGGATTGGGACATTGTTCCTTTGAAAAGAATTTTATTTGTAACTGATTTCTCTCCAATCTTTTTATGCTTATATGTTAACGTAAAAAATGACGGAGTTTAACTGACTTAATCACGAATTCTACTAATAACTCATATGCATGTCACACAGAAATAAAAGCATAAGGGCATATGTTGACCGCATTCATTTAAGAGTTTTGTGTCCTGTTTACTTTTAAAAGTATGTTCTGAATGGTTAGATCCTTTAGAAGCAAAGAATACATCAAATAAAACGAAAATAACAGACTGCCTGTTCATGACCAGTACTGAAATGTGCAACACTGGCCACGCCCTCTAGAGCCGGCTTAAGCAGAACTTATGTCTCTCCAATTCTTTTTCACTGTTTATACATATATAAATAATTATCCAGAAATGCTTTCTCCACAATACAAGAAATATGTAACGTCAAACTTTATTTCACTCAAATATATTCGATATATAAATAGTCGTATTTTTATCATCAACTTTTTGTGATTAATATAAATGATTTAGACGCCCTTCACATTTCGAAAACATTTTGTGTTTTCAATAAGTTTTCAGAAAAAATAGCTGAAATTACAACTTACAACTCTACCGGCAATACTGTAGTTACATCTCCTATGGAACCGAAATGACCGGCCCGCCAAGGAAATAGCATCTTCGTTTTGGAGCAAAGCGACCGTTTTTAATGGTATTCCATTTAGTGAGACTGGCGATTCGTTGTTTAAGTTGACAAGGAAGACCTTTAAAAAGAGACAGTAGAGTACTAATATACACATCTGACTCCTAGCAAGTTGCATAGTTTGAGCAAAAGGACTTCGTACATGTAAGTCCCAGTCAAGCCTTTCTGTATACTGCTGTATATTAAGAAAAAACAACAACATAATATCCATATAACAATCACAATGTACAGGCTTTCCGCTGTTGATGTTTCCATTAGGGTATGTTGTTTCATGTTTGTGTTTCTTTCCGTTTGGTGTCTCTGATTGGAGCTGTGGGTTAATTGTATCGATTCCTGATCATTGCCTCCACTTTAATTTTGCTGACCGTACTAAGGCGGTTCTTCTCTCATGGTTTACTTTTGTTAGTGTTCTTCTTTTAATGTGCGTGTCGCTTCTATCCTTTCTTACGTTTTTGTTGTTTGATAGCCAGTTTGCCATTTTGTGGGAAAGTATATGTAACTGTCCTTTTGGCTTTCTGCTATCGATTTTTTCCATTATACCCTAGTTATTTCAGGTCTTCTTTTCTTTCCCTTTGGTGTCTCTGATGGGAGGTGTGGGCTAATTTTATCGATACCTGATAATCGTATTCACTTTTATTTAGGTACTTCTTGTTCGTGTTTCTTTCCCTAAAGTGTCTCTGAATGGAGGTGTGGGGTAATCATATCGATTCCTGATCATAGCCTGTCCTTTATTTAAACGATATATTAACAAAACATTCAATAATCACAGTTAAACTTTCATCGATCGGACATCGGTGGCTCGTTTACCATGGCTGTTTTCAACTCAGTCTTGAATCTCTCGAGTTTTATCCATAACTTTGGATACCGATATATTTAGGATACTAAAAGGAGAATAAGCTTGTTTTATCAGTGTGTTCAATCACAACAACATGCCTATACAATTTTGACCCCCTAAAATCCCGCTTTCATGCAGTGAAACTGGGGTTTACAGGGGTGAACATTATTAGATTGAGGGTACTGATTTGAACCGCCTCATCAAGTTGGTTGTAAGGAGTACCCTCAAGTTGTGTTTTGAGACAAAACCATCAAGTTGGTTGTAAGGAGTACCCTCAAGTTATGTTTTGAGACAAAAAATTTGAAAAAAAAAATTTTTCATCAGAAAATTTCCAATTTTGTTTGGAAAAGTTTCAATATATTTGGAACAGGCGTGACTTCACGATCTCATGACAACTGCCTCGATGAAGCAATTCTAATGACAAATACGACACATTTATTTTAAAGACAAACGATAATATACATTTTATGTCTCCTGATCTTACATTTTATTTACTCTAAATGGCTCTAACTACCCTGTTTCGAGCAAACTTTCCTGATCCCAAAGGTGTTCAGCCATCAACGTAAGACTGAGTTGTTATCATTATTATTATTAAAACGCTCGCTATGACCTTAAAACGTTGTAATCAAAACATTCACAGGGTAGTCACACTTTCTTTAAAGAATGTCAGAAAATATTTGAATGCATACCTCTTCAAATTTGTTGACCTCTATGCGGCAATGCTCTTCAGAAACGCCGGGGAGGTTCACTGAAATGTCGCAGTCCATAGACCTGAAAATCATTGCTCAATAGTGAATTACTTCGTCTTTCACTCAGGTCGCTTTTTTAAACGGAAGTTCTCTGCCTATCAATGCAATTGTTCAGAGGCCTAAGATTATGTAATGAAAATGGGACATGAATGCATAAATAATCTAGTCTGCCTGATATGGTCACAATATAAAACGCGTTTAAATGCGAACCTTCTTTTGTACAAGAATAAGTTCTGAATAGTTGGATACTTTGCCTATTCTGGCTTGGTTGAGTAACACGCAAACCTTGAAGCCAATGTTTCCGAAGCGAAAAAAAATATTGAATGCGCACAGTAGAAGTGAATGCACTGATCCGGAATCGATACAATTAACCCACAGCGCCCATCAGTGACACAAAAGGCAAAGAAACACAAACATGAACTCACTAGAACCTAATGGAAACATCAATAGCGAAAAGCCAAAAGGACAGTAACTTTCCCACAAAATGGTCAATTGGCTATCCAAAACAAAATAATAAAAGCGATAACACACAAAAGACAAACCATAATAAAAATAAACCACGACAGAAGAACCGCCTTGGAACTGTCAGTGAAACGGGGATGGGGCTTAAATCGATTTTACGCAGCTGCAGTCCTTGCCCTTACTTCCGTCGCGATTTAGACAAATAATTTGTTCATTCTGCATGAAGGCCTCCTAACATATCAGTGCAACAACTCCGAGAACGCAAAAATCAAACAACCAAAGAGTTGAATCAACGACGAGGACTCGACAGCAAGAAACCTCTTTGGGTCTGACAATTGTTTAAATCTGTAAAACAGTGTGAATAATAGTAACCCATATGCTTGAAAGAAGTGTAAAAGTGCTTTACCTGAATTACTGTCACATTTAACAAGAGCTGTCATCAGACAGCAAATCTCGCCTGGGAAAGTATTGGAATAGGTTTATTACCTATTAAACATTAGGACCTATATCTATCTTCATACCAAATATGAATCAAATCCATCGCATATTTAGGTAAATTTGAACTCAAACATAACATTTCTGTCACCTCGACCTTGAGGTCATGGGCACGGGAAATTGTTGAATTAAACATTTTTACATATTTCGTATAGTTTTAACAAATTCGAACCAAATCCATCATAAGGTTTGGAAAAAAATACACCATTAAACATTTCTAAGTCCGCGACCTTGACCTTGAAGTTATATGCCTGGATGGGGATATGCCTGAATTAAACTTTGGACCAATATCTATCATCATATCGAATATGCACCAAATCCATTTCATGGGTTGGGAATATGAGCCCTAAAAATTGAAACTATGTCTGTCATCTTGACCTTGAGGCCACGGCATGGACAGGTGTATTGCTGAATAAAACTTTGTGTATCACTGTGTGTATCACTTGTGTCTTTTGGTTTTGGATGGCCATATGGCCATTTTGTGGGAAAGTAACTGGCCTTATGACCTTCCTTTGTTTAGGTTTCCATTATGGTCTGGTCGCTTAATGTTTGTATTTCTTTCCCTTTTGGTGTCTTTTATGGGTGGAGTAAGTTAATTGTATCAATTCCTGATCTTTGTTTTACTTCTACTTTGAAACCTATCTACGATCATACTAAACATGAATCAAATCCATCATATGGTTTGGAAAAACATGACCTCCTAAAACTGTAAAGTAAATGCGGACGCCGATGCCGACTCCCAAAGCTAAAGCCAACGCCGCCGCCGCCGTAACGCCGACGTCGACACCGGGGGTAGTAAAATAACTTTGTTCAGTTACACATTGCACCATTTTCTTCACCAGTAATACTTACTTGCCGATTATAGTAATTGGATTGTCCATGTTGTATACTGCCAGTTCGCTGCCGCCATCGCGTGAAATGACCTTTATGTAACCATAAAGATTTGTAGTTTTCTGAAACACAAAAAATGAAGGTAATGCAAGCTTAACAAAAGGAAGATTAACGCAGCAAAATAAAAATGAGAAACCAGATAGACGAACATAAGTCACTTCAATTGCCTTCACTTCTATTTTGTATTCCGCAGCACGACGACATACATACAACATAACAAAGACGTTCATCAGTATTGTCGCTTTTGCTCGCCAGTTTAAAGTTATGAAAATTAGACGTCTGAAATTAAGTGGCAGGTTATGCATTAGAGAAGTTTAATCTTTACAATGAGAGCATATACATTAAAGAAGCTTTATCTTTTTATTGCTGGGAAATAACTTCTACTTTGACTGTACAGTAAAACCAATTTTGACGTACCGATGTCTTATTTCTTTTGTATTGTACTTGGCGTTTCACCTCCTCGAGCAATGTCTTTTGCTTTTCATCTTGCTACACGAATAAAACAAAGCAGAATGTTATGTCATAGTACACTCAAAGCAGTGAATACTGGTGGATCGATTGTCCCTGAATGAAGGCATGGAGAAATAGGCAGTACAGGAGACAAGCAGTCCGCTTAGCCCTTATGTTCCAGTATTTTAAGCAAGCAGTGTATGCCTGATCAGAGGCAGCGCAATGCAAATATCTCAATGTTCGTCATTAACCAAGCCAAGCATCCAGTCCAGATTTACTAATGCACAACACTCTGACGTCACACGATGAAGACTAGCGCTGCTATAAATAACCGGTACCTTGGTTTGTAAAGGGTCAACGATAGTTAATTGTGCATTAGCTGACGGTAGGTAACTCTGCTCTATAATGAAGGCTGCGGGTTCTCGTTAAAATGCAGTAAATATTTTTTTGTCTGAGAATAGGACGTCGTTGGTGTTGCATTGGTTTGATTTAGCAGGTTTTCCTTTTATCTTGTAGGCATTATCTATTTATTTTATTGTTTATTTATTCATTTTTCCTCACTTACCCACAATCTTTTCAGCTTCATCTAGTGCCCTTCTTTTAACATGAATGTACTAAATGGGACCAGTATTACGCATTTGCAATTATTCCATTGATAGTGTTGAAGCAAATATTTAAAACAAGCTTTGCTGAAAAGGTTGTTTTTTTTGCACACTAAACATTATTAAACTGCTACCTAATTTAAGTTTTTATCGGTAGTTTCCGTAAGTGTCCAATGAGGTACCTCAGTGCTTCTCAGTTGCAATAAACGCTTAACATGCCTATCACAACAATTGCCGTCTACAATATAGTTCAAACAATTTGGGCATCCAGCTCCCCCATGAGCAGTTTAATCAGCATTCACACTGTTTGCCTACATGCAAAAATAGGTTTGAAAAGTAGGTCGGAGTATAAAGCAGACGACAAAAAACACTGGCATCTTAAGCGCCATAAGTTACAGCACTGATTTGTCGACCTTTCTGAACTGAAATGTAACCCTGAAATAGCAGCAAATAGAATGGACGGTAATATGACGCCTTCTGTGTTGTATGATCTGTTTCTAAATTGTTTGTGAAACCGAAAATGATTCCTGTTCAGATTAAATTGAT
This sequence comes from Lucinisca nassula, assembly GCA_963580285.1. Taxonomy (NCBI): domain Eukaryota; kingdom Metazoa; phylum Mollusca; class Bivalvia; order Lucinida; family Lucinidae; genus Lucinisca; species Lucinisca nassula. The sequence continues at coordinate 68,275 of CAUZLF010000633.1, forward strand.
AATGATAAACACACTGACCTACATCGATAAGATTTTTTTTTCAATAAATAACCGTAGCCTTGGTTTCCCATATCGGCGACAGGCATCCAAAAATATCAGACTAGTAGCCAGTCTATGCACCCTAAAGCATCATTCACGAAAAGCTAGAACCTTCTCTTAAACGCGAGCGATTTCTTCTGGCGATGTGGCTTGTCATGTAAAAATATCTCAATTTCGATTAAAATTCCCACAAATCGAAAGCGGTGTTGCAAATATACCTCATCAGTGTTGACAAAGACGTAGAGCCACAACTAAACAGAGATCATGGCGTGTTTTTGTTTGTCCCTTCTGTCCGCTGTGCCTCGCACATAATGTGTAAGAAATAGTTGTCAACAATGCATACGGTCTGCAACGCTCTGCATGCCATTAAATGGGGCAAAGCGTCTCCGAGACAATTTTCATGAGGACTCAACAGCATGAAATACCTGAAATGCTACAGCAAAAGAAAACCAAATGTTCGACCCAGGAAAATAGATTCGAGTCGGACCTTTCCTTTAACACAAGCGGTTTCAATTGGCGGAAGGGCCTGGGTTGTCATTTCATCTCAATGTCTGGTTCAAGGTCCACAAAACCGAAACCAACGTCTCAAAAACGGCCTAAATAGTGTTGCCGGTCTGTAAAACCTCAATCAACTATTCGTCGTATGCTGAAATAACAAGAATGGTAAAGGTCAAGTCATAAATCCCAGCTCTCAGCTTTTGAAAATCGAGGCACGTCTGGATCTTATGGTGTGCTTAAATATAATGTTTGCTTGTTTGTTTGTATTGGGGTTTTAAGGCCCAGTCAACACTATTTTAGGTATTTTTTGAGCCGGTCAGTGTACCTGTCCACACTTTTACAGGCTAATACGTAATCGGTTAACCAGTACAGTGCACATTCTTTCGCCAGAAACAGACAACTGTCCTTCTTGAATCAACGGAAAGGAGAGAATGATCGTAGAAAAGATTTCATGACCAATCGCCACGAACGAATGTTGCCAATCCCTGCAGGAATCGAACCCGCGCCCTCCTGATCACCAGTCAGACGCTCATCCGACTGTAAATATAATGTAACAATGGTTAACTAAAGGCAACATCCCACTGTGCCCAGGATGTCTGAGAAACGTTAGATCAAAGTCGATGCAATGGCAAGTTTCGATTAACAGTTAGCATCTGCCCATAGCAGAGGCTGTATTATGGGAAAAATTTCCTTCAGTGTAACTTCGAGTTTAAAACATCCTATCGATGCGATAACGTGAATGAACTTTAGCCTTCACTAGAACCTCATTTTAAGTGTTTTTTTTTTTTTTTTGTGTGTGTTCACATATTTCTTACCTTAGACGAATATTGAGCCATTCTGACAGCACTGTTATAGCTATTAAATATAAAAAGATAAATTAGGATCTTGCATTCAACAAATACACATCTGGAACACATCGTGAGAAAACAAACACTTAGTTCCTAAATAATTGTGTTTTTGAATATTTGTTACTATATTTATTTATAATATTTTTATTTATAAACAGGTCATGAGGAATAATTTGCATGACAATATTTCTTTGATATTTTTCCACTTTTATGAAATAAATGTATGCTGTTTGTACTGATTCGAATTGCCTCGTTGAGACTTTTCTTATGAGTACACACAACATAGCTTTTCAAGATAAAAATTACACCCAAATCCAAAAATTAACCTAGACACATGGATATCTTGAGCTATAGGAACAATTCTGTATGGACCAAAATATGAGTTCGAATTTGCCCGGACCTCAGATGCCATTGCAGTGCATCATATGCCCCGCCAGTCGTGGTTTGGAGAAATAGATAAGGCTGCATGGTGCTTCCACGCAGAGCTGAAACAGACCATATATGAGTACTGGTAATCCGTTTAGAGGGTCTAACATGCCCAGGCAAAGTGCTCGGAGTCGGACGTCGTTGCAATAAAACCCTGTTGATTTCATTGGACGGCAGGATTGAAAGGCCATTTCATTTCAATGTCGCGTAAAAGTCCCACAAAATTGGATGCAATGTCTCCAAAATACCTAAATAATGTTGAAGGGGGCGTTAATCCTCAAACAAAACAGTGCATAATATTTTAAAGGAATTTTTGAAGAATGACGTCTTAGTATAGGGGGTCGCGGGTTCAACACTTGCCGTCGTCTGTAACATTTTAGTGAAATAATTTCTACGGTCATTGTTGTGAATATATGGCGAACTGATTAATCATGCCCGAAGTGTGGTTAGCAAAACTGACCGGATCTGTATGACCCCTCCAGACACAAAACGTTCACTCAACCTTGAACCAACGTTACTACAACGTTTTCAAAGTTGTTTCAACGTTGTTTCAACGTTGAGTGCCTGCAGGGACCTAAGTAGCGTTGGTTATCCTTATACTCAACAAAACAAATTCACAATATAAGTCATAAAATGTCCTACGTCTTTCGATGCCAGATAAGAGCTTGAAATCAAAAATTAAATGATAAAATACATGCATTACGACAACACGCCTATGCAAATATATTGGAAAACTTTACCACGAAAAACTGAAAATGTTGCTGATAAAAATTCTGATATTTTCCCGATTTCCGCTCCAAACAGATATTGTGTGAACTCGTTAGAACCGCATCAGTGAGACGGTTTAAACGAGTATCCAGAATGTAAGTTTTTGAGCAGAAATAAGTAAAACTAGAGCTGTCAGTGAAACTGACTAGGGCCCCGGCAGCGCTATCAGAGGAGTAGGAAAATGTTGATGTTAAAAAAGACGTTTTTTTTTTCCTTTCACCTCTAAGTATGACCTTGACCTTTGAGGTACGGACCTGGGTCTTGCGCGTGACACACTGTCACATTATGGTTAATATTTCTGCTAAGTAATATTTAAATCCATCCAGGTATAAGAAAGTTATAGATTGGACACAATGAAAAAGACGCTTTTTTGACCTTTTATCTCTAAGTATGACCTTGACCTTTGAGGTACGGCTGTGGGTCTTGCGTGTGACACTTCGTCACATTATGGTTAACATTTCTGCCAAGTAATATTTAAATCCATCCAGGAATAATAACAAAGTTATTAATTGGACACAGGAAAGAACCTTTTTTGACCTTTAACCTCTAAGTATGACCTTGACCTTTGAGGTACGGACCTGAGTCTTGCGCGCAACACTCCATCATATTATGGTTAACATTTCTGCCAAGTAATATTTAAATCCATCCAAGAATAAGAAAGTTATGGAGGATAAAAAAATTTGTGGACGGACAGACGGACAGACAGACAGACAGACAGACGGACGGACAGAATGATGCCAAGTAATATTTAAATCCATCCAGGAATAATAAAAAGTTATGGAGGATAAAAAAATTTGTGGACGGACAGACGGACAGACGGACGGACAGACAGACAGACGGACGGACAGAGTGATTACTATAGGGCACCCACACTTTCAGTGCGGGGCCCTAATAATGTATACCACTTGTTCACCCCAGTGGTTTAAAGGGTGAAAATTAAATAGGCATGTTTTCGTCATGTATGTATAAATTTAAAATTACGCTGCTTAGAACAATCGATAATCGATAATATTGTTTAGCAAAAGTTGTAGTCGGTCTCATGGTCTGTCGAGTAAGAGCCATATTAGGCTTCCCACCGCTATGGTTCTTTTGTCTAATTGTTTGATTTGAGGGTTAACGGCCCCGTCAACCCTGTATAGATCATTTTGGAGACCTTGCTTCCAATTTTGTGCGACTTTTACACGACATTGAGATGAAATGATATCTCAAGCCCTGTCGCTCAATGAAACCAATAGGGTTTATAAGCATGGACCCGACTTGCACTGCTATGCCTGGGCAGGCTTAGATCCTTACCAATACTCGTGTGCGGTCGGTTTCTGCGTGGAATGACCATGCATCCCATCTATTTTTTCAAGCCCCGATGGGCGGGGGCCGTCGTTGTGGTTCAAGTCTCGCCACACACCAAATTCTGCAGCGGAAGGTAAGATATTTGTCTCCGGGTACTGTGGTGATTAACGATCGCCTCGAAATAAATGATAAAAGTATTGAAAGGGCCGTAAGCCAAAACTTAAAAAAAAGAACAATAGCAGAAGCGTAACCTGAAGCATCTTTTAAAATGAGACAGCTCCGAAGCCATGTATTCATTCATTTATTTATTTATCTTAAAGCTGAAGGCCAAAATAAAAAAAAGAATAAAGTAATTATAATTATTATTATTATTTTTATTATTTATGGAGTGTTTTAAAAATAATTACTTACCGCTAACAGTCTCATTCCTTTCACTCTCAGCATTTCGTCTGACAAAGGAGCCACGTGAAATTTCCCGCAAAAGTTTTGCTGAGCGACCAGAGGGGTAAAGTGTTTATTGTGTTCACATTTGTAAAACAAATAAATACTACGTATCAGACTATTTCCCTTTTCAGCGCCTCCAGATATATATATATATTTTTTCGTGCACCACTGGGGTGTCACATTACAGAATCTGTGTATTTCTGAAAAGCGATAACGAATTCTGAGCTAATATGCGGCACTATGATACACATGTGTGTTAGATGGCTCACAATGTTGGTTCAGGCTTTTGTTCTAAAATGAATTAGACAAAGAAATCGTGTGTATTGACTCAAGAATCTTGTGGACACCACATTTGGTGTCCACTATTAAAATCGGTGTCCACAGCTTTTGTAAAGTAAGAATAATTGTGTCCAGAAAGATAGAAACACCAACACACACACACACACACACACACACACACACACACACACACACACACACGATGGACAAAAAGTGATCCCAAAAGCTCACCTCGTCACCATGTGACAAGTGAGCTAAAAACAGACATTTTCATCAACCAAGGGGACATAACTCTATGATAAATGGGCTAACCTTGCCAGTTTTCAGACTCATCCAAGCTTTCATCCCCAGCCTAGTCATATTAAAACAAGTCACCATGGTGATGACAAGCATTTTTCCATTGTAAGTCTATGGGACCTTGTGGTTGCCATAGCAACCAGTTTTCATTCAATTTAGATAAAAAGCCAATATCATCAATACTCCACCAGAGGCATGCTACAGATGAGAAATACAGTTGACCCTCGTTATCTCGACCTCGCTTAACTCGACCCTATTGCTTATGTCGAACCGATTTCTAAGTCCTGTACATTTCCCCTATATATTTATTGTATTTCAACTTCTTTTAAGTCGACACTTCGGCTATCTCGCCCATCATTTTCAGTCTCTGAATGTATTTTTCACTGTTTTTACTACTGCGTATCTCGAAACGGGAATCTTTACATAACAAAACAAGAGGGCCATGATGGCCCTGAATCGCTCACCTGAATCCAAGATGTTTCAGAGCTTATGGAAATGAAGGATTCACTGCTTTAAGGAGATGTGGACCAAAGACTTTTATCTTTGGAGGCTATTTTCATTGTAGTGGAATTTGAAGGTTTTTCTATTTTTAGCTCTGGTGTCCATTTTGTTTAACAGAGCAGAACAGTTTTTGCAATTTTGAAAGAGGAACATTCCTGGGAAATTATTTTCAAATCAGGCCATTTGCCTAGGAGGAAATGTCATTTAAAGGTTTTTCTATTTTTAGCTCTGGTGGCCATTTTGTTTAACGGAGTGGAACGATTTAGGCAATTTTGAAAGAGGGTCACTCAAAGAACATTCCTGTGAAATTATTTTCAAATAGGGCCATTTGCCTAGGAGGAGATGTCATTTAAAGGTTTTTCTATTTTTAGCTCTGGTGGCCATTTTGTTTATCTAAGCGGAACCATTTAGGCAATTTTGAAAGAGGGTCACTCAAGGAACGTTCCTGTGAAATTATTTTCAAGTCAGGCCTATTGCCTAGGAGGAGATGTCATTTAAAGGTTTTTTCTATTTTTAGTTCTGGCGGCCATTTTGTATAATGGAGCAGAACGATTTAGGCAATTTTGGAAGAGGGTCACTCTAGGAACATTCCTGTGAAATTCTTTTCAAATCGGGCCATTTGCCTAGGAGATGTCATTTAAAGGTTTTTCTATTTTAAGCTCTGGTGGCCATTTTGTTTAATGGAGCAGAATGATTTAGGCGATTTTGAAAGAGGGTCACTCATGGAACATTCCTGTGAAATCATTTTCAAATCAGGTCATTTACCTTGGAGGAGATGTCATTTATTAAAGGTTTTTTTCTATTTTTAGCTCTGGCAGCCATTTTGTTTAACGGAGCGGAACGATTTAGGCAATTTTGAAAGAGGGTTACTCAAGGAACATCCCTGTGAAATTATTTTCAAATTGGGCCATTTGGATAGGAGAAGATGTCATTGAAAGGTTTTTCTATTTTTAGCTCTGGCGACCATTTTGTTTACAGAGCAGAACGAATTAGGCAATTTTCGAAGAGGGTCACTCTAGGAACATTCCTGTGAAGTTCTTTTCAAATCAGGCCATTTGCCTAGGAGATGTCATTTAAAGGTTTTTCTATTTTAAGCTCTGGTGGCCATTTTGTTTAATGGAGCGGAATGATTTAGGCAATTTTGAAAGAGGGTCACTCAAGGAACATTCCTGTGAAATCATTTTCAAATCAGGTCATTTGCCTTGGAGGAGATGTCATTTATTAAAGGTTTTTTCTATTTTTAGCTCTGGCAGCCATTTTGTTTAACGGAGCGAAACGATTTAGGCAATTTTGAAAGAGGGTTACTCAAGGAACATCCCTGTGAAATTATTTTCAAATTGGGCCATTTGCATAGGAAATGTCATTGAAAGGTTTTTCTATTTTTAGCTCTGGCGGCCATTTTGTTTACAGAGCAGAACGAATTAGGCAATTTTGGAAGAGGGTCACTCTAGGAACATTCCTGTGAAATTCTTTTCAAATCAGGCCATTTGCCTAGATGTCATTTAAAGGTTTTTCTATTTTAAGCTCTGGTGGCCATTTTGTTTAATGGAGCGGAATGATTTAGGCAATTTTGAAAGAGGGTCACTCAAGGAACATTCCTGAGAAATTCTTTTCAAATCGGGCCATTTGCCTAGGAGGAGATGTCATTGAAAAGTTTTCTATTTTAGCTCTGGCGGCCATTTTGTTTAACAGAGCAGAACGATTTAGGCAGTTTGAAAGAGTGTCACTCAAGGAACATACCTGTGAAATTATTTTCAAATCGGGTCATTTGCCTAGGAGGAGTGAGTGAGTGTTTTGAGTTTTACGTCCCACCAACAGCTAAGGTCATACGGAGACGGGACCTCGGTTTAAAGACTCATCCGAAAGTCTGGAGAAGCCCAGGATCGAACCTGCGACCCCTTTTGCCTAGATGTCATTTTAAGGTTTTTCTATTTTTAGCTCTGGTGGCCATTTTGTTTAACTGAGCAGAACGATTTAGGCAATTTTGAAAGAGCGTCACTCAAGGAACATTCCTGTGAAATTAGTTTCAAATCGGCCATTTGCCTAGGAGGAGATGTTATTTAAAGGTTTTTCTATTTTTAGCTCTGGCGGCCATTTTGTTTATTGGAGCGGAATGATTTAGGCAATTTTGAAAGAGGGTCATCCAAGGAACATTCCTGTGAAATTATATCAAATCCATTCACTGGTTTAGGAGATGTCGTTTGAAGAAAAAGTTCACGGACGCACGCACAACGGACGAACAAAAAGTGATCCCAAAAGCTCACCTCGTCACTACGTGACAGGTGAGCTAAAAATAGGACTGACACCCCTCATATGGTAAATGGATTTGTCCAACATATAGCAATGAAAGAGTGCACTAGTATACAATGGGTTAACTCTTATCATGCTGTTCATGACAAGCCCTATCTTTGGAAACAGTGTAGATCCAGATCAGATGGCTTCTGAAGAAGCCATCTGATCAGGATCTACACTGTTTGACATGAAGTTTATGGATTTGTAAGAAACTATGATCAGGATCTACACTGTTTGACATGAAGTTTATGGATTTGTAAGAAGAAATTAAACGAAGTAATCTGATTGGTACAAAGTTAGGAATGGGTGTGGCTAAACTGAATATTCAGCAAGATAAGCTAAGATAAGATATAAATCAGCTCTAGCAGTGACTGGAGTAATAAATCACAGTTTGGCAAGTTGTAAAGTAGATCAAGTCAGGAGCGCTTAGCATGTGTGATTTGTCTGCTTACAATTGACCCGACAAATTGATTTATTACTCAACAACTCATATACAACAGCCATTCTATTTGATTTTAACCCTTGTCCTGCTGAATATTCAAATATGCCACACCCACTACTGATTATCAACCAATCAGATTACTTGATGCAAATTATTGCAACAAATTCACAATCTGAATGGCAAACAATGTAGATCCTGATCAGACATCTGATCTGGATCTTCATTGTTTGGAAAATAAGGCATATCCGGGCTCAGCAGGACAAGGGTTAACACACTGAAAATCGGCAATAATGTTGTTTTCTTCAAATTCTCCAAGCCTTTTGTCATTGTTCAAAGAAACCCCAAAAAATCATTGAAACACTACATTCAAGTCCTTTTTTAACACAAGAGGGCCATGATGGCCCTGAATCGCTCACCTGAATCCAAGATGTTTCAAAGCTTTTGGAAATGAAGGATTCACTGCTTTAAGGAGATGTGGACCAAAGATTTTTCTTTGGAGGTTATTTTTCATTGTAGTGGAATTTGAAGGTTTTTCTATTTTTAGCTCTGGTGTCCATTTTGTTTAACAGAGCGGAACAGTTTTGGCAATTTTGAAAGAGGGTCACTCAAGGAACATTCCTGTGAAATTATTTTCAAATCGGGCTCTTTGCCTAGGAGAAGATGTCATTTAAAGGTTTTTCTATATTTAGCTCTGGTGGCCATTTTGTTTAACGAGAGAAACGATTTAGACAATTTTGAAAAAGGGTCACTCGACGAACGTTCCTGTGAAATTATTTCCTAATCGTGCCATTTGCCTTGGAGGAGATGTCATTTAAATGTTTTTCTATTTTTAGCTCTGGTGGCCATTTTCTTTAACAGAGTGGAACAATTTAGGCAATTTTGAAAGAGGGTCACTCAAGGAACATTCCTGTGAAGTTATTTTCAAATCGGGCCATTTGCAAAGGAGATGTCATTTGAAGGTTTTTCTATTTTTATCTCTGGTGGCCATTTTGTTAAACGGAGCGGAACGATTTAGGCAATTTTGAAAGAGGGTCATTCAAGGAACATTCCTGTGAAATTATTTTCAAATCGGGCCATTTGCCTAGGAGATGTCATTTAAAGGTTTTTCTATTTTTGGCTCTGGTGGCCATTTTGTTTAACGGAGCAGAATGATTAAGGCAATTTTGAAAGAGGCTCACTCAAGGAACGTTCCTGTGAAATTATTTTCAAATTGGGCCATTTGCCTAGGAGGAGATGTCATTTAAAGGTTTTTCTATTTTTAGCTCTGGTGGCCATTTTGTTTAACGGAGCGGAATGATTTAGTCAATTTTGGAAGAGGGTCACTCAAGGAACATTCCTGTGAAGTTATTTTCAAATCGAGCCATTTGCCAAGAAGAAGATGTCATTTAAAGGTTTTTCTATTTTTAGCTCTGGCGGCCATTTTGTTTAACGGAGCTAAAGATTTAGGCAATTTTGAAAGAGGGTCACTCAAGGAACGTTCCTGTGAAATTATTTTCAAATCAGACCATTTGCCTAGGAAGAGATGTCATTTAAAAGTTTTTCTATTTTAAGCTCTGGTGGCCATTTTGTTTAATGGAGCGGAACGATTTAGGTAATTTTGAAAGAGGGTCACTCAAGCAACATTCCTGTGAAATTATTTTCAAATCGGGCCATTAGCCTAGGAGGAGATGTCATTTAAAGGTTTTTCTATTTTTGGCTCTAGCGGCCATTTTGTTTAACGGAGCAGAATGATTAAGGCAATTTTGAAAGAGGCTCACTCAAGGAACGTTCCTGTGAAATTATTTTCAAATTGGGCCATTTGCCTTGGAGGAGATGTCATTTAAAGGTTTTTCTATTTTTAGCTCTGGCGGCCATTTTCTTTAACGGAGCGAAACGATTTAGGCAATTTTGAAAGAGGGTCACTCAAGGAACATTCCTGTGAAGTTATTTTCAAATCGAGCAATTTGCCTAGAAGAAGATGTCATTTAAAGGTTTTTCTATTTTTTAGCTCTGGTGGCCATTTTGTTTAACGGAGCGGAACGATTTAGGCAATTTTGAAAGAGGGTCACTCAAGGAACGTTCCTGTGAAGTTATTTTCAAATCGGGCCATTTGCCTGGAAGAGATGTCATTTAAAGGTTTTTCTATTTTTAGCTCTGGCGGCCATTTTGTTTAACAGAGTGGAACGATTTAGGTAATTTTGAAAGAGGGTCACTCAAGCAACATTCCTGTGAAATTATTTTCAAATCGAGCCATTAGCCTAGGAGGAGATGTCATTTAAAGGTTTTTTCTATTTTGGGCTCTGGCGGCCATTTTGTTTAACGGAGCAGAATGATTAAGGCAATTTTGAAAGAGGCTCACTCAAGGAACGTTCCTGTGAAATTATTTTCAAATTGGACCATTTACCTAGGAGGAGATGTCATTTAAAGGTTTTTCTATTTTTAGCTCTGGCGGCCATTTTGTTTAACGGAGCGGAACGATTTAGGCAATTTTGAAAGAGGGTCACTCAAGGCACATTCCTGTGAAGTTATTTTCAAATCGAGCCATTTGCCTAGAAGAAGATGTCATTTAAAGGTTTTTCTATTTTTAGCTCTGGCGGCCATTTTGTTTAACGGAGCGGAACGATTTAGGCAATTTTGAAAGAGGGTCACTCAAGGAACGTTCCTGTGAAATTATTTTCAAATCGAGCCATTTGCCTAGGAAGAGATGTCATTTAAAGGTTTTTCTATTTTTAGCTCTGGCGGCCATTTTGTTTAACGGAGCGAAACGATTTAGGCAATTTTGAAAGAAGGTCACTCAAGGAACATTCATGTGAAGTTATTTTCAAATCAAGCCATTTGCCTAGAAGATGTCATTTAATGGTTTTTCTATTTTTAGCTCTGGCGGCCATTTTGTTTAACGGAGCAGAACGATTTAGGCAATTTTGAAAGAGGGTCACTCAAGGAACATTCCTGTGAAATTATTTTCAAATCGGGCCATTTGCCTAGGAAGAGATGTCATTTAAAGGTTTTTCTATTTTTAGCTCTAGCGGCCATTTTGTTTAACGGAGCGAAACGATTTAGGTTATTTTGAAAGAGGGTCACTCAAGAAACATTCCTGTGAAATTATTTTCAAATCGGACCATTTGCCTAGGAGGAGATGTCATTTAAAGGTTTTTCTATTTTTGGCTCTGGCGGCCATTTTGTTTAACGGAGCAGAACGATTTAGGCAATTTTGAAAGAGGATCACTCACGGAACATTCCTGTGAAGTTATTTTCAAATCGAGCCATTTGCCTAGAAGAAGATGTCATTTAAAGGTTTTTCTATTTTTAGCTCTGGCGGCCATTTTGTTTAACGGAGCGGAACGATTTAGGCAATTTTGAAAGAGGGTCACTCAAGGAACGTTCCTGTGAAATTATTTTCAAATCGGGCCATTAACCTAGGAAGAGATGTCATTTAAAGGTTTTTCTATTTTTAGCTCTGGCGGCCATTTTGTTTAACGGAGCGGAACGATTTAGGTAATTTTGAAAGAGGGTCACTCAAGGAACATTCCTGTGAAATTATTTTCAAATCGGGCCATTTGTCTAGGAGGAGATGTCATTTAAAGGTTTTTCTATTTTTAGCTCTGGCGGCCATTTTGTCTAACGGAGTGGAACGATTTAGGCAATTTTGAAAGAGGGTCACTCAAGGAACGTTCCTGTGAAATTATTTTCAAATCGGGCCATTTGCCTAGGAAGAGATGTCATTTAAAGGTTTTTCTATTTTTAGCTCTGGCGGCCATTTTGTTTAACGGAGCGGAACGATTTAGGTAATTTTGAAAGAGGGTCACTCAAGCAACAATCCTGTGAAATTATATCAAAATCTATTCACTGGTTTAGGAGGAGATGTCATTTAAGTAAATTGTTGACAGACGCACGACGCACAACGCACGACGCACGACACACGACGGACGACGGACATTGACCGATCACAATAGCTCACCTTGAGCCTTCGGCTCAGGTGAGCTAAAAAAACAAACAAAAAAAACACGACGGACGACGGACATTGACCGATCACAATAGCTCACCTTGAGCCTTTGGCTCAGGTGAGCTAAAAAAACAAACAAAAAAAACATGCGTCCGGTCCTTCAATTTTGTAATAGGCCTTTAGAAAACAATTCATCAATACTCAATTTTGTTAATTATCCAATTTGTCCAGGTGCGTTTGCAATTAAAATTAGCACACACAATACCTTTTCGGCTACTAAGAAAATCATGTGCGTGTAATAAAGACTGACACACGGTGCTCAATCTTTAATCTTACACCGTCTCGTGTCAATGATTTGCAAGATTTTCATGACAAAAGGCGGCGTTGTCTTTCTTGCAGAAATGTCAAAGAAAGTGACAAAAGTTGTGATAATCTGGGCGTGTTAAAAACGCAGTTGTTCGGAACAATTCACGTGTATCGTTGTTAACCCGTCTGTTTCTTAACCCATGCAAATACATGTACAAATAGTGTAGATCCAAAAGGGATGGCTCATAACGAGCTTTCGCGGCAGGACCTAAACTGTTTGCCAGAGTGACGGTTAATCAGTTAGAGGGGAGATGAGTCAAACTACTGTATGACTTATATAGCATGTACTGCTCTCCAAAGTAATATAAGCGTTGCATTCACAAGCGGGAACGGGTCTGTTTAGTATCTAACTATATTTAGCCTATTTGGAAACCCAGATTTGTAGGAATTTAAAAGACAACAAAATACGTGAGAAATCTATCAGTTTTATTTATTTATTAATTTGTTCATAAAAGCTTTACTCTGACAAGCTCCAGTACTTTCATAAACAATTTTTAAAAACTCAGTAAACCGTTCATGTAAGAATTACCAAGAATACCAAGCATATCAATGTGTTCTAACATACATGTGACGTCACTTTGGTTATCTCGTACTACAGATAACTTGAACTTTTTATCCGGTCCCGTGAGGTTCGAGATAACGAGAGTCGACTGTAATTGAGATCCTCCTGCAGGCTTCAGAGATAAAACAGGTCAAAGGTGTGGATAGACGATGGACAGATGATGGATGGTCTAGCATCCTATAAGCTCCCGTGGAGTCTTCAGCCCAGGGGAGCTAAAAATTCCCTAACTTTTCACTGACCTTGAATATTTTTCAAATTTACCTGAATTTTCCCTCATGGTGCTCTGTAAAAGGGTTAACCATTTAGACACCAAGAAAACTACATCTGAAAATGTCGTCTGCTGAATTTTTTGGCAACTTTTTAAAAATATTTTTGCATACAGGCAAACAGGAGCAGTCTGATTTGGGTCCACACTTTTTGCAAAAAATTACTTTTAAGTTAACCACCAGCCGGCAAAGCAGATGACAATGGTCGTGATTGGCATTTTATGGGTTAACCTTTGGAAGCAAGGAATACACCACAGAACTGAAAATTGTAGTGTGTACAAGTTTTTCTGGATCAAACTAGATAAATTTGGCAAATCAGGCCTCATCAGTGACCCTCAAAAAATTTAAAAATTCCATGATGGAATCAATGATCCCAAAGGACTAGAAAATATATTCTTGCACACCAGACAAGGAACTCCGTGATTTTACCCTAGGATAGAAATTTATGTTCTGACCCTGGTGTTCTGACCCCAAATCGAATATAATCCCGTGTTTGATAAATGCACTGGTTGATTACAACCTCATGCGCGGCGTCGTCATGCGTGACGTCACTAAACATTCCTATTGTGTCATCACAAAATGGCGGACATCTGTAACCGAAGTGACAGCAGCATTAAAAATTCGCAATAGAAATGGAAGGTATGCAAGAAAAAGAATCCAATATGGGTGTGAGGGGTGGATAGAAAAATCCGTCCCTCGGGATCACTGTCCGGCATCACTTGGCAAGCCTCGTGATGCCGGACAGTGTCCCTCGGGACGGATTTTTCCATCCACCCCTCACACCCATATAAGATTCTTATAATCTACACTATGATGAAGGTCAGGGAGAATTTTTATGGCTGCCACAATAAAACAGCAATGTCACCCACCTGAGTTGAGCAGCAGATCTGTCATAGTGAGATCGGAGTTATATACAGCAATAAACAAAGCACTCTCATTGCTAGTATTCATACAGTCTTTTTTTGAACCTGAAAAAAAAAACATACAGCAATGTTTTTTTCCTTTGTTTTCACAGCCCTTTTAAGATTATTTCACTTATTTCAAGTCAATTGTTATTCAGGGGCCAGTTGTTCAAAACTAACAACATCGTTAGTTAACGTATCGTTAAAACTTTGATCATTAAATATGGCATATATGCTGAAATTTTTGCTGAAAAAATGTGAGCTCACATTTTTTCAGCAAAAAAAGCACAAAATTTTCGATACTTTTCTTGCTAGAACAGTTAACAATTTGACCACTTACGAGCTTGTTAAGCTAACAGTGCTCTGAACAACTGGCCCCTGAGGTAAAACCAGACTAGCTGGAGAAAAAAAAACGCCTGACGTTCTATTGCAAAACTTGGTGTCCCACATGTGACCTGATTTTGCTTGTTTGATTTGAGGTTTAATGTCCCCGTCAACACTGTAAAGGTCATTTTGGAGACGTTGCTTCCAATTTTGTGGGACTTTTACCAGACATTGAGATGAAATGACATCTCAAGCCCTGTCGCCGAATGAAACCAATAGGGTTTATTAGCATGGACGGTCCACCTCGCACCGCAGTTCCTGGATAGGCTTAGATCCTCTAAGCAGTTTACCAGTACTAGTGTGCGGGAAGGAATCAGCTCTGCGTGGAAGCATCATGCAGCCCATATATTTCTTCAAGGCCCTATTGGCAGGGGGCCGTACATGTGACCTGAGTGAGGCTTGAACCCACAGCAGTGAGAGACCTAATGATTTAGAGTCAGGGCTCTTAACCATCAAGCCGTGGAGGCCCATTCAAAGCAAAAATATACCACCTCTTTGAAACAATATTGTTGGGATCCAAAGCAGAAAGCATATTAGTCAAACAACCAGGTTATATCCAAACAAAAATGTATACCGGTAGATTATATAGCACAAACAAGAGGAACACGATGGTCCTATATGGCTCACCTGAGCTATGAGATTAACATGTAGGTTCCAGGGCGGTGCAATTTTTGGGCCCAGGTCTATAATTTGAACAATCTAAGCAGAGGTCCACTGAAAGAAGCTTAACATTGAATATCAAAGGCATGGGCCTTCTGGTTTCCAACAAGAAGATTTTTAAAAGTTTTCTCTATTTTATTCTATGTAAAACCAGTGGGCCCAAGCGTGGGGCCATTTTTGGCCACCATGCTATGATTTGAACGATCGTCATACCAAATATCAAAGACCTGGGCCTTCTGGTTTCAGACAAGAAGATTTTTATAGGCTTTCCCTCTATATAATGTAAAGCCAGTGGGCCCCAGCGCAGGAGCATTTTTGGCCCCAGGGCTATAATCTGAACAATCTGGGAAGAGGTCCACTAAATGAAGCTTCATACCAAATATCAAAGACCTGAGCTTTCTGGTTTCAGACAAGACGATTTTTAAAGGTTTTCCCAAAATAAGCCTATGTAAAACCAGTGGGCCCCGGTATGGGGGCATTTTTGAACCCAGGACAATAAATTGAACAATCTTGGTAGAGGATCACTAGATGAAGCTTCATACCAAATATCAAAGATCTGGGCTTCCTGGTTTCAGAGAAGAAGATTTTTAAAGGTTTTCCCTATATCAGCCTATGTAAAACCAGTGGGCCCGGCGTGGGGGCATTTTTGGTCCCAGGGCTATAATTTGAACAATGTTGGTAGAGGTCCACTAGATGAAGCCTCAGATCAAATATCAAAGATGTGGGCCTTCTGGTTTCAGACAAGAAGATTTTTTATGTTTTCCCAATATAAGCCTATGTAAAACCAGTGGGCCCCTGCGCAGGGGCATTATTGGCCCCAGGGCTTTAATTTGAACAATCTAGGTAGAGGTCTACTAGATGAAGCTTCATACCAAATATCAAAGACCTGGGCTTTCTGGTTTTAGAGAAGAAGATTTTTAAAGGTTTTCCCTATTAAGCTTATGTAAAACTCGTGGGCCCCAGCACGGGGAATGCTATAATTTGAAGCTTCACACCAAATATCATAGACCTGGGCCTTTTGGTTTCAGACAAGAAGATTTTTTAAAGGTTTTCCCTATATAACCCTATGTAAAACCGGTGGGCCCCGCCCCCCGGGGCCAATTTTGGCTCTAGGGCTATAATTTGAACAATCTTGGCAGAGGTCCACTAAATGAAGCTTCACACCAAATATCAAAGACCTGGGCCTTTTGGTTTCAGACAAGGAGATTTTTTAAAAAATTTCCCTATATAACTCTGAGCAAAACCGGTGGGCCCCGCCCCGGGGCCATTTTTGGCCCCAGGGCTATAATTTGAACAATCTTGGCAGAGGTCAACTAGATGAAGCTTCACAACAAATATCAAAGACCTTGGCCTTCAGACAAGAAGATTTTTATGGGTTTTCCTTATATAACCCTGCGCAAAACCGGTCGGCCCTGCCCCGGGACCATTTTTGGCCCCAGGGCTATAATTTGAACAATCTTGGTAGAGGTCAACTAGATGAAGCTTCATACCAAATATCAATGACCTTGGCCTTTTGGTTTCAGACAAGAAAATTTTTAAAGGTTTTCCCTATATAACCCTATGTAAAACTGGTGGGCCCCACCCTGGGACCAATTTTGGCTCTGGGGCTCTAATTTGAACAATCTTGGCAGAGGTCCACTAAATGAAGCTTCACACCAAATATCAAAGACCTGGGCCTATTGGTTTCAGACAAGAAGATTTTTAAAGGTTTTCCCTATATAAACCCTATGTAAAACTGGTAGGCCCAGCCCCGAGGCTATTTTTGGCCCCAGGGCTATAATTTAAACAATCTCGGTAGAGGTCAATTAGATGAAGCTTCACACTAAATATCAAAGACCTGGGCCTTTTGGTTTCAGACAACAAGATTTTTAAAGGTTTTCCCTGTAAAACCCTATGTAAAACCGGTGGGCCCTTCCAGGGGCCATTTTTGGCCCCTGGGCTATAATTTGAACAATCTTGGTAGAGGTCCATTAGATGAAGCTTCACACCAAATATCAAAGATCTGGGCCTTTTGGTTTCAGACAAGAAGATATTTAAAGGTTTTCCCTGTAAAACCCTATGGAAAACCGGTGGGCCCAGCCCCGGGGCTATTTTTGGCCCAAGGGCTATAATTTGAACAATCTCGGTAGAGGTCAATATGAAGCTTCATACCAAATATCAAAGACCTCAGCCTTTTGGTTTCAGACAATAGATTTTTAAAGGTTTTCCCTATATAACCCTATGTAAAACCGGTGGGCCCCGCCCCGGGGCCATTTTTGGCCCAAGGGCTATAATTTGAACAATCTTTGTAGAGGTCCACTAGATGAAGCTTCACACCAAATATCAAAGACCTGGGCTTTTTGGTTTCAGACAAGAAGATTTTCAAAGGTTTTCCCTAAATAACCCTATGTAAAACCGGTGGGCCCTGCCCCGGGGCCATTCTTGGCCCCAGGGCTATAATTTGAACAATCTTAGTAGAGGTCCACTAGAAGAAGCTTCATACCAAATATCAATGACCTGGGCCTTCTAGTTTCATACACGAAGATTTTTAAAGGTTTTCTCCTATTTTTCCCTTTTTGTTGCCATGGCAACCAGAGTTCTGCATGTAATTGAATTCTTTGAGCAACTTTGAGAGAGGACCACCAAAGGGCTATTTCTGCCCAGTTATATCCAAATCTGTTCTGTGGTTTAGGAGGAGATGTTGTTTGAAGAAATTGTGAACGGACGGACGGACGACGACGACGACGACGGACGGTGACCAATCACAATAGCTCACCCTGAGCCTTTGGCTCAGGTACGCTACCAATCTAGGTAGAGGTCCACTAGATCAAGCTTCATACCAAATATCAAAGACCTGGGCCTTCTGGTTTCAGACAAGAAGATTTTTATATGTGTTCCCTATATAAGCCCGTGTAAATTTGTTTGTTTGTTTGATTTGAGGGTTAACGTCCCCGTCAACACTGTAAAGGTCATTTTGGAGACGTTGCTTCCAATTTTGTGGGACTTTTACCCGACTTTGAGATGAAATGACATCTCAAGCCCTGTCGCCCAATGAAACCAAAAGGGTTTATTAGCATGGACGGTCCGCCTCGCACCGCGGTGCCCGTGTAAAACCAGTGGGCCCCGGGGCAGGGTCGTTTTCGGCCCCAGGGCTATAAATTGAACAATCTTGGTAGAGGTCCACTAGATCAAGCTTCAAACCAAATATCAAAGACTTGGGCTTTGTGCTTTCAGACAAGAAGATTTTTAAAAGTTTTCCCTATATAAGCCTATGTAAAACCAGTGGGACCCGGCGCGGGGGCATTTTTGGCCCCAGGGCTATAATTTGAACAATCTTGGTAGAGGTCCACTAGATGAAGCTTCATACCAAATATCAAAGACTTAGGCCTTCTGGTTTCAGAGAAGAAGATTTTTAAAGTTTTTTTCCTATTTTTCCCTTTTTGTTGCCATGGCAACCAGAGTTCTGCATGGAATTAAATTCTTTGAACAACTTTGAAAGAGGACCAGCTAAGGATCATTTCTGCCAAGTTTGATCAAAATATGTTGAGTGGTTTAGGAGATGTAGTTTAGAGATTGTGGATGGACAGACATACGGCTGAACAACAACGACGGACGGTGACCGATCACAATAGCTCCCCCTGAGCCTTCAGCTTAGGTGAGCTAAAAATGTGGAAATTTCACGGAAGGAAGGTTTTCCAACAGCTGCATGAAACCAGGAAAACATTACAAGTGCAGACTTCTGGACTTATGTACTCTTTTTCAATAATATTTATGATATTGAAATGAATCTAGGGTAAATTAATAACTGGTTTGTGAATATCATGTAACACCGAAATAATTGGTACACTATATCAGGATGTGTTTTGGGTCAAGGGATCTA
>CAUZLF010000634.1:0-32000 GCA_963580285.1 Lucinisca nassula
CACTCTTTCCAGGAGTTGTCGATAACGATTGAAAAACTTCGTGTGGCGCGGACAAATATAAGTGCTCCAATTGACTGTTCCCTGATGCCTTATGGGAAAATGAATATATATATATATATATATATATATATATAGAAATTGGTCATGATATGGGGTGGTCGTGTCTAAACCGAGATAAGTGGCGCAAAATTTTAACCGAGATATGAGGCATATATACTATATATATATAAAGCCCCACATTGCAATTTATATATGTCGCCCCACAAACATAATGTTCACGAAGATGTAAATCCTTCGTTTTATGTGTTTTGTTTAGTTCCATTACGCAAGCCAGATATCGTTGATCTCTATATCTACACATTTTTTACCTAGTTAAGTGGTAGAAAATGCTAACCCAGATATGAGGCATATATATATTAAACATATATAGAGCCCCACAATACCAACCCAGATATGAGGCATGTATATATTATACATATATAAAGCCCCACAATACCCTTTATATATGTCGCCCCACAAACATTACGTTCATGAAAAATACAAAAAATCCTTGTTTTTATTCGTCTTCTCTAGTGCCATACATCCGCGAATTTCGTAAACGTGTATGCCTCTACGTTACGTGGTTCGGAGTAAAGCCTCGGTCTCACCGCTACGTAGTGAGGGCTATGCTTTACTACATGTACATTAATTTTGCGCCGTTTTGTAGGGAAGCGATACAAAGCAATAACTACAAAAAAAAACAAAAAACAAAAAAAAAAACCTGAAACGTAATAAAACTTAGAATAAAACGTAGCAAATATATTAAGGCGTAGGAAACCGATTGTTATGCGTATTATCGCGCTATACTGCTTTTTACGTTTTTATACGTATTGACGTTTTAGTGCGTTTCTTTTCGTACGGGTTTTTGCAAGGTATACGCTACGCTAAGAATTTTAAAGCAAACGCAGTTAGGTCACATATTTAGCCATATACATGTATCACCGTGTGCACTACGCTCGAAATAGCAATTTTGTGGGAAAGTTACTGTCCTGTTGGCTATCCGCTAGATTTCATGATCAATCTTACCGAAAGAATGTTGCCGACCCCAGCAGGTATCGAACCCGCGTCCTCCTGATCAGCAGTCAGACGTGCGTACGACTGAGCTATAGAGGCCGGCGAATACTTTTGTATCACAAAAATTAATCCTGCCCGCGCCCATCAGGCCTGACGAAATAGATGGGCTGCATGATGCTTCAAAGCAGAGCTGAAACCGATTCGTAAACGAGTACTGGTAAGCGGCTTAGATAATCTAAGCCTGCCCAGGCAATGCGGTGCGAGTCGGACCGTCATTGCTTAGACACATTATGGGTTTCATTGGGTGGCACGGCTTGAGATGTCATTTCATCTCAATGTCGGGTAAAAGTCCCACAAAATTGGACGCAAGGTCTCCAAAATGACCTTTACAGTGTTGACGGGGACGTTAAACCTCAGATCAAACAAACAAAATCTCAACAATTAAATTCAATTTTTGGTCGATTGTTTGTCAAACGACCCGAAGTTATAATGGGTATTAGGTTTTCTTTGCTAAAGTCCACGTGCTTTTAACAAATTTATAGGAAAATAGCGGCGTTGAGGTCAGAGTGTTATCTATAGAATTTGGACTGGAATCAAGTGTTGTGTTTGACAAACAGTGTAGACACAGATCAGACGCCGTTGAACGCGATGTCTGATCATGGTCTACCGTGTTTGCTTACGTACGCGATATCGTATCAGGGTCTGTACATATATCTTACAATGCAGGTCTGTAAAAGTTAGTGTTGACGGGGAGGTTACACTTTAAATCAAACAAGTAAAACTGTAAAAGTTAAGCGAAATGTCAACAGTTTACTTACCGTTCAGGATCATTTTCAAACCTAGACTCAGATACAAGTGCTTCAGTGCTTTGATTTATAAAAACTTGATATTTTTCATTATTTCGGCTGCAAATGTAGATTGCGGGTGCTCGTTAGAATCATCCGCAATGGTTCAGTGGTAGTTTTTTACGAATGTAGGAAAAAAAGTCACAGGGGGGGGGGGGGGGGGGGGAGTTTGGGAAAAACAGTCACGGAAAAACAAGTCACAAAATTTGTTTGAATAATGTTTTCATTAGTGTTATGTGAGCAGCTTACTGAAAAGCATGATTCAAAATTAAGTGTTGACAACGACGAACAACTACAGGCAACGGAGTATTCCATCCTTGTTGATCCCTTAGAGTCTTCACATTTCTGTATTACGCCCGTGCCACTGCTAAAATGTCATCTTTCATGTCAGATATAACATAAGTTAGATGGAAACTTTTGACAGTCTTTGTTATTTTATCCTAAGTATAGACTATGGGTCGTTGTTAGGACAGCCTCAATGGGGTGGTGCAATCTATGTTTTTGAACCGAAAATAAGGCATATAATGACTGTTATGTGTTATATGAGGTTCTTATTGATAAGTTCGAATCCAGAATATTGGCAATGACTAACGAGGACTGACCACGGAGTTTCCCATCTTTTAAGACACTTAAGAGTCTTTACATTACAATTACATAACGAAAACAGGCCTATATAATTTTGACCCCCCTTGAACCCCACTTTTATATAGTAAAACTGGGGTTTACAGGGGTAAACCTTATTTTTCTTATTCCTGCTCTATAGATTGCGGGTACTCGTTAGAACCGCCTCGGTGAGGCGGTGCTAACGAGTGCCCACAATCTATATTTTGAGCAGAAATAAGAAAAATATCACAATTTTTCATCTTGAACTTTTTATTTTTTCGGCGATAAAGGTGGCAATGTATTTGTATAGGCGTGTTTGCGTAATGATACGCCCGTGAGATTAAACTTAGCTAGAAGTAGCATTTTTCGGATGAACGTATTTTTTCTTATTTCTGTCACAAATATACATCGTGGGTGCTGAATCGAACCGGCTCAGTTAGATGCTTCTAACTGGTACCCACAATCTATATTTATAAGCAAAAATGAGGACTGTAATGGATAATCCGTAAACCCCATTTTTCTATATATAGGTTTGGGTTTACCGGAGTATACGCAACAAATTAGGTAAACAGGACCAATATTCACACCTTTGAGCAAGTTATATAAACACTGAACTAACTGACAATAACCAACCATCTTTAACATGGCATCAGAAAAATTGATTAATGTACAATCTTTTATTAGTGGATTTTTTTTCTATATTTTTTATTTGTGAATTTTTTTCCGTGATTTTTTTTTCCTGTGACCAGTTTTTACTTCCTCATGTCTGTGCATCGAATAACCTTGTAAAAATGATCTTATTTTAATCAAACATTATTTGCGAAATTAAATTTTCTTTTGTAGTTTTATATATTTATTATTTTCATTATTTATTTATTTATTTATTGTTATTTTTTTTGTATTTATTTTTATGTATTTGGAGACAGTATAAAAGAGTCCTGGCAATGCATTTTCTACACTTATTACATCCAGCAAAGACACATATCAGCCTAAACATCTGGGTTGTCTGATCGGAGTCCTCACTAGGTGCACGAAGAAACAATGGGTCCTACTAAGCATGCCCAAGGAAATTGGTGTGAGTCAGACCGTCCAGTGCATGTTAGCCTTTTGGTTTCATTTGGCGGCAGGGCTTGAGCTTTGTCGGGTAAAAGTCCTACAACATTGAAAGGAACGTCTCCAAAATGACCCTTTTAGAGTTTACGTTCAATCTCAATTCAGTAAAAAAAAAAAAATAAAAAAAAAAAAAAAAAAAAAACTACCCATAAGGCGCATCGCGAATGTAGACCTTGCTGTGTTCAGGCTGATTAGTGATGATTATCGTCGATAAAGCAGGTGTCAGTTTCGTAATCGTGTGTATAACGAGCGTTGTTGAGGTTTTGACACTCTACCGCAAACGTGTCATGCTATAAAGTCTTTCCTATCAATCGACCTTTTGTGTATTTTGAGTTTTACGTCCCATCAACAGCTAAGGTCATACGGAGACAAGACTATTCCGAACGTCTCGAACACGCGACGCAGACAATGACCTTTGTACTAAGGCATGTGTGTGTGTGTGTGTGTGTGTGTGTGAATTCGGGTTTAACGTCGCTTTCAACAATTTTTCAGTCATATCACGACGGTGTCTGGTTGCGACAGGGAGCCCAATGCTCACGTTTATAGTGCTGCCTCACTGAAGTATCATGTCCCAGACACATTACATGATACCACACCCAGTCACATTATCCTGACACTGGATCGACCAGTCCTAGCTCTACCCCGTAAATCTGAGTGCCAAGCGAGGAGCAGCTAGTACCATTTTTAACGACTTTGGTATGTCGCGGACCGGGATCGAACCCCAGACCTCCCGTTCCCCGGAGCGGACACTCTACCAACTGAGCTATCGGGGCCGGTTTGTACTAAGGCATTAAACTGTATATAACAATGCAAAATGCTTCTTGTTTTTTTTTTTTTTTTTTTTTTCTTCATAAACCTGATGCATTTGTTTTGGCCAAAGCATTTATCCAAAGCAAATACATGAGTGAGCACACACATTCAATGATGTTTTAACTTTCATTCTGTTCTTACTGATTTTGTTTTATTGTTTTAATTTTCTTGTCTTCTTTTCTGGTTTTAATCCTCGTAAATATCGGACAGGAAATGTCCCTTCTTGTGTCGGGTTGGCGATGCTGTTCGGAAAGAAAGGCTATGGAAAAGGCTAATGGAAATAAAGTCACAGATAAAACTTAAAAAAAGTCACAAATAGAAAAAATAGAAATCATCCATTTTCAAAATATATAATGAGTAAATAAAAGTAACGTCAACACCTGCAAACCCGACATTTCCCGGTGTCAAACCCTTTGGCCTAAAGATACCAAGAAAACCTGAATTGGAAATTGTTGCCTATTTATCACTGTTTATTCACTCTGCTGCATCTTCTTATAAACTTTTTTAAAAATACTTTTTTTTGGCAAACAGTAAACAGTGTAGACTCAGATCAGATTGCTTCACGAAGAGGAGCAAAATATGAAAAAATACGAATACCCCCTGTAAGCCCTACTTTTTATGCCCCCGCCTTTCGAAAAATGGTGGAAGGGCATATAGCATTGCCACTGTCCGTCAGTCCGTTCGTCCGTCCGAAACTTAAAAAGGCGAAGTTGGTTGGTTGATTTGTGGTTTAACGTCCCCGTCAACACCGTAAAGGTCATTTTGGAGACGTTGCTTCCGATTTTGTGGGACTTTTACCCGACAATGAGATGAAATGGCATCTCAAGACCTGTCGCCCAATGAAACGAATAGGGTTTATTAGCATGGACGGTCCGCATCGCACCGCGCTTCCTGGACAGGCTTAGATCCTCTAAGCGGTTAACCAGTAGTAGTGTGCGGGCCGAATTCAGCTCTGCGTGGAAGCATCATGCATCCAATAGATTTCTTCAAGCCCCTATGGGCGGGGGCCGGCTTAAACGAAGTCAATAACTTATTTTGGGATGGATTTTGAAAGTACTTTGTAGAATTGTTAATTATTATGAGACGATGTGTCACGTGCAAGACCCAGGTCAGTACCGCCAAGGTCAAGGACATACTTAGAGGTCAAACTTCCAAAAAGTGTCCGAAACTTAAACGCAGTCAATAACTTTCTTATTTTGGATGGATTTTGAAATTACTTGGCAGAAATGTTGGGCATCATGAGACAATCTGTCTGACACAAAACCAAGGTTCTTACCGCCAATGTCAATGTCATACTTAGAGGTCAAATGTGGAAAAAAGGGTCCAAAACTTAAACACCGTCAATAAGTTTCTATGGATTAATACGAACATAGGCATATTTTCACGCGGGGGCATCCGTGTCCTTTGGACGCATTTCTAGTCTCTTCATAAAATGGGGGTTAGAGGGGTGTTCATTGCTCGGACTTGTTAATATTATGAATGGTTGTGATTATCACCAACAATTCTAAGAAAAACAAGATAAAAACCATTTCTGTGCCTTTTCTTCCATTATTTATTTCCTACCCAAACCTGTGACTTTTTTCCGTTACTTTTTTCTTGTGCCTTTCGCTCCTTTATTCCTTCCTGCTGCATAATAAACGTAGATTGTCGCTGCATATACATGAGCTGTGAAAAGCGGGATTTTCAAATTACAACATGACGGTTCATCATCATCGTCGTCCTCGTGGCCGTTATGGTCGTCGTCATCATCATAATGCTATATGACGACATTCCACCAAAAGCAGTCTCACTTAAATCCATGTTTCAGATATATCAGGAACAGATTACCTCAGAACTATAACGCAGCCAGAATTGTTGCTCTTGTTCACACTTGATTTGTAAACTTTATCCAGTTCACGTACTGAACCCCTCACAAACCCACTTTATGTAGGCAAAGTGAGTTTTGCAATGTTATATATTTTTATTCATGCTGCTGTCACACATACATCCGAGTCAACACTATTTAGGTCATTTTGGAGACGTTGTTTCCGATTATGTGGAAATTTTTAACATCCCAAAGAAACCGCAGGGGTTTAAGGCTCGGTCAGATTCGCACCAATATGTCTGGGCAGGCTTTGACCTTCTACGCGGTTTACGAAAACTCGAATGTTCAGTCGGTTTCAGCTCTGAACAGTCCAGTCTTAATCTATTTCTTCCAGCTCCAATGGGTGGGGTGAGGACACATGAGATACTATGTTTTGAGCAGAAATAAGAACGAAGTATGTTAACGTAGTGCGAGTATCGCAGGCGACGATATTTTGACACAGACGTTTAAACTACGAGGGTAGGCTGAAAAGTTCTGAGCCTGACCAAGAAGCAGGCATCGAACAGCCATGAAATTTTGTATTCATTAAATCCAAACCTTTATTACTTGATTTGACTCAAATGAGTTCAAGTTTACCTGCAATAACGTAGAAATTCTAGACTTTGAACAATGATAATAGCACGTTTTTGAGGAAATGGACAAAATCTGGCATCGTGGTGTCATCAAGTACCTCCATAAAAATGGGTTAGCTCCTAAGGGCATTCATGCCGATATGGTTGCTACATTAGGGGATGATGCTCCTTCGTATGCAACCGTGAAAAGGTGGGCAACAAATTTTAAGTTGGCAAGGACAGCCTCGAAGATGATGACTGGTGTGGACGACCCACAACGGCAACAACTGAGGAAACCATCAGCCAAGTGCACAGGGCCGTGATGGATGACAGGCGTTTAACTGTGAATCAGTTAGCTAACACTGTTGGCATCTCCCGTGAACGAGTAGAGAACATTCTACACAGTGAATTAGGAATGTCGAAGGTTTCCGCCAGATGGGTGCCACGGCTTTTGACGCCTAACCAAAAGTTGACCAGACTGAACCTGTCACAAGCCAACTTGGCTATTTTTGAAGCAGACCAAGATGGTTTTCTTGACTGTTTTGTCACTCAGGATGAGTGTTGGGTTCATCACTTTGAGCCACAGACCAAAAGACAATCCATGCAATGGAAGCACCCTGGCTCACCCCCTCCAAGGAAGGCAAAGGTCGTCTCCTCTGCAGGGAAGGTGATGGCATCAGTGTTCTTGGATGCCAAGGGCTTAATATTCATAGATTGCTTTCAAAAGGGCAGAACAATTGATGGGGAGTATTATGCAGATCTGCTAAAACAATTGCGAAAAGCAAATAAGGCTAAACGACCCGGAAAATTGACATAAGGGGTCTTGTTCCATCAGGACAATGCGCCTGCTCATAAATCGGTTGTCGCAATGGCTGCTGCGCATGACTGTGGCTTCACACTTGTTGATCACCCTCCCTATTCACCTGATCTAGCTCCATCAGATTATTTCCTGTTTCCAAACATGAAAAAGCACTTGGCTGGGCAACATTATCGGTCAGACGAGGAGGTGATAGCTTCTGTGGAGGAGTTTTTCAGGGACCAAGATGAGATCTTCTATACCACTGGGATCCAAGGACTCCAGCATCGCTGGAGGAAGTGTGTGGACAGGAAGAGAGACTATGTTGAAAAATAAGGCACTTTCAGCATGGACAAACCATTGGATCTTGGTCAGGCTCAGAACTTTTCAGCCTACCCTCGTATCAAGTACCAAGTCCGTGTAATAACTTCTCTTGTAGACCCCACTTCATATGAAAACTAGGTCTCACACAGATGCATTTTTTCATTATTTAATTCGATAACACAAACGTATGTTAAAAAGAGGATATTACACGAGTGGTCATTTCATATGAATTTATAAACGAGCCTTTGGCGAGTTTCATACATTTCATATAAAATGACCGCTCATGTAAGGTTCTTTTTATCATATGGACACTTTAAATTGGATTTCATCGCCCTTAAATTTGACAAAAAAATCCACATAAATGCATGGCTGACATGGACGTCGTCCTGGCGTTACCGCTAAAGTGTTGTTTCACGTGTGGTCATACGATTTTTATTACACGACGTTATCCACTGCTTATCAACTTCGTCATAGGATAAAAAGAGGATCTTACATGAATGTTCATGTATTATTGAATTTATTAAATGAATTGAGAAAAGGGATAAAATGCGAGGCTTGCCGAGCATTTATCCCTTTTCTTCAACGAGCTTAAAGAATTCAGTAATACATGAGCACGAATGCACGCTTCTATTTATCATATGCCATTTAAAACGCATTTTATTCACGATTGTTTTACAAAGATATGAATGTTCCGCTATTAGTAAACACGATGTCGTTGAGGACGTCGTACATGCAACGTAACGGGGCTCATCTTACTAATTTGCATATTTACTCGTAATCCACTAGTGGATTACGGAATTTATTACATGGCGTTATTACACTCTTAGACGCGACGTCATATGATAAATACAGATCATTCATTCTCCTATTCGAAATATAGAATTTATAAACCTCTGGGGGTAAACCAATCCGATAAAGAAACGAGTGCGAAGCACGAGTTTCTTTACCGGATTGTTTTACCTCCAGAGGTTTAAACATCCCATATTTAAAACAGGAAAAATGAATAATATGTATTTTACATGCACTTCCATAGACTTTTAGGACAGTTTGGATCTTGAATTTTGGATCTGAATTCCCGTTCAATTGACTGTTTACAGCTCAGGTTAACGGTTCAATCAGCATAGTGTTACAGAAGCTGGGAGGGAAAAAACTGGATGGGCGCCATTATGAAAGCGCTTTATACAGTTTTGAACCAAAAAAGAAGAAACAAAGCCTCCGCCCATCGGGATTTGAAGAAATAGATTGGCTGCATGATGCTTCCACGCAGAGCTAAAACCAATCCGCCTAGGAGTACTGGTAAGCCGCTTTGAGGATCTAAGCCTGCCTGTCCGTGAAATGAATACCCTCTAAACCCCACTTTATGAAGAGAAAACGGGGCTTTACAGGGGTATACACTATCTTGCTTATTTCTGCTCCAAGACATAGGCTGTGAGTATTCGTTACAATCGCCTCAATGAGGCGGTTCTAACGAGCATCACAACCTGTGTAGGGTAGGCGTCTCTTGCACGATGCCTCCAGTTGACCTGTCTCATGAGGTACGTTGGTCGGTGTGTGCTCAAAGGGTGGGGGGGGGGGGGTGCTGTGTTTGCCGGGTCTTGTCCATCATCCGTTTCGGTTTCAGAACTTTGGGGCTGAGACACACTGATGAACTGATGAAGATTAAATATCAGAAAGGCCTCTGTGTCACTACATGTGGTATAGTTACGCCTTAATTATACTCAGAACACAGGTTGTGATGCTCGTTAGAAGCGCCTCATATAGGCGCCCCCACCGAGCCAACATCAGCAAACATGGCCCACACTCCACGAAGTCCGGGGCATCAGGAAGGAGATGTCCAAAGTAGCGAGACTTGCAAAAAAAAAGATATAACAAAAAGTGGCAACCAAATCCGTTAAGATACATGTCTCACCTGACAAGTCTTAGTTTTAGAAAAATTAGAATTTTATTCAGCAAAAAGAAATAAAAGTATAACAATAATATAGTTATTTAAATCAGTATTTGAGTTCTGACGTCAGCACCGCATTCAATCTCAGCACTAAGGAACTGATACAGAGCTGATGATACCATCGGGGACGAACGAATCATCCACCAGCAGAGATACCGACCCGCTGGTTGCAATTAAGGCGTAATAAGAAACATATAACAAATAAAGTAGCCTTTTTAGAGGAATGAAAGAATGCACTAGCTCACACGTGTACATTATCGTAATGGATTGACTGCGCTTTCTTGAAGTCTTCAACTTCTGCAAAAAGGTTTGATCACATGATAATGAATACCTTGTTTGGTTTGGTTTGGAATGCATTCGAGGCTGCCAGTTTATCCAATGTTGAAGTTTTATTCTAGAAATAAAGGTAATGGTTGATTTGTAAACACTCGTACAGTAACACCAAACCAAATTGCACATGACTCTTTTTCTATAGTATGTGTTCAACAACCGATCAGTCTCATACGGAACCCTGGAAGGGACAAGCAATTTATTTAATATGTTGTGTGCACACGATATAATCTTGTTTGCACAACATAGATCTTGTGTGGACAACATAAAATATTGTGCACACAACTTATTATCTTGTTCGCACAAGATATTATCTTGTAATCACACGTTATTATCTTGTTCGCCTATTATCTTGTTTTCACAACATAGATCTTGTGCAAAAAAACATAATATCTAGTGCGTTCAAGAAATTATCTTGTTCGCACAACTTAATATCTTGTGTGGACAACATACTATCGCATAAGATATTATCTTGTGCTCACAAGTTATTAAATTGTTCGCATATTATCTTGTTTGCACAACATAGATCTTGTGCAGACAACATAATATCTCGTGCGTACAAGATATTGTCTTGTTCGCACAACTTAGTTAGCGCAATTTAATCAGGCGCATAAGATACTATGTTGTCCGCACAAGATCTATGTTGTGTAAACAAGATAATATACTGTGCGAACAAGATAGTATACTGTGCGCACATGATATTTAGTTGTGCGAATAACATATTATCTTGTGGGCACAAGATAATATCTTGTTCGCACAACTTAATATCGTGTTCGCTAAACATAATAAAAGAAAAACATGTCTCTTCCCAGGTTACGTAGTCTGAGGTACTAGTCCATACATATAATTGGAAACTTAAATGCAATAAAATTTGACAAAACAAAATGGAGGAAAATGAGCAATAAGTGTAAGACTTAAGTAGTTGCCCAATATTCGCATCAATATCTAGAAAAAAAAATATATATATAGCTTGGATCACCTTGGCAAAATAGCTTCTAACCCTTATCCTGCGGAAAATGACAACCTCTATCTTGAAAACAGTGCATTATCCAGATCAGATGGCTTTCGAAGTTGCCATCTGATCAAGATCTCCAGGTACCCATACAACACATAGCAAAGCCTTTTCGGACTACATGAATGCACTGGCTGATCTGAGCTGCATACACTCAAAAACATTTTCACATAGCGCAGTCCGAAACGTTCCCGTCAACACTATTTAGGTTATTTTGGAGGGGCTGCTTCCTATTTTGGGGGTCTTTTACCAGACATTGTGATGGAATTACATCTCAAGCCCTGCCACCCAGTGAAACCTACATGGTTTTTATTGATGGAACAGTCCGACTCACACAACTTTGCCTTAGACCTTCTAAGAGGTTTACCAGTACTCATGTGCGGTCGGGTTCAGCTCTGCGTGGAAGCATCATGCAGCCCAATCTATTTCTTGAAGCCCCGATGTGCGGGGACCAAGTCCGAATACGTAAAAAAGTGCGGTTTTCGTTAACTAATATAAATGGCACAAACTATGAAACCAGTGACCCAGTCGGACTGCCGTGTTCATTACTTAAAGATCCATGCAAGGCAAATCCTTGTTGATCCGAATTTGAAAAGAGCAAAGTTTGTTTGTGCTGAGATTTTACGTCCCCGTCAACACTATTTAGGTCATTTTGGAGACGTTGCTTCTGATTGTGAAGGACTTTTACCCGTCAATAGATAAAATGACATCTCAAGCCCTGCCACCAAATGCTACCAAAATGGTTTATATGTAAAGACGGTCCGACTCCCACCACTTTGTGGATTACCAGTACGGTCTGTTTAAGCTCGACGTGGAAGCACCGTGCAGCCCAATCTATTTCTCCAAGCCTCGATAGGCGGGGACGTAAATTAGAGTAGAAGTAGCAGTGGTAGTTGTAGGAGTAGCAGCAGCAGCAGCCCTACCACTCAAAGAAACCGCTGGGGTTTAAAGAGCGGTCTGACTCGCACCACTTTTTCTGGGCAGGCTTAGTCGTGAGCCGTTTCTCAGCAGTTTCAGCTCTGCGCGGAAGCAACAGCAGCCGAATCTAATAAAGAACATGGTGAACGATACATTGATTTTTATGAGTGCTGACGCAGATCAACATAGAAAACTCGCGTAAAATACATTATAAACCTAACTTTGTTATAGAATAAAGTAGGTCTCTTGCCAATAACTGTCCCCCCCACCAAAAAAAAAAACAAACAAAAAAACTGCACTTCGATATGATAACACCCTTATGAAACGTAAATCGGAGTTTACAAGTGTTAACTTGTCAAAACCTTTACATAAGGAAGAGTAGAACGTTTGTGGTGTTTTTGCCTTCTTTAAAGGAGAAGTGACGCCTTAAAGTCCCCATCGAATGAGGGTGACGGTTTTTAAATGCTATTCGCACCATCGTTTAATACACTGAAAAAATGCCTTAATAATAAATTGAAGGTAAGGCTAATTTGTTTTAATGATATCTTTGTCATATAATTTGGCCAGTAAGTAAAGGAACTTAATTCCTTCCAAAATGTTTTGAATACCCAGGTGGGCTAAAATAGACGCTGTTATATATCTGCTTCATCTCTCTAAACACCACATTACATAGAGCAAACTGGGATTTATAGGGGTATTCACTATTTTGCTTATTTCGGGTCCAGGACATAGGTTGTGGGTACTCGTTATAGCCGCCTCAATGAGGCGGTTCTAGCGAGCACGCACAACCCATGTTTTCGAGTTAAAATAAGAAAACAAGAGCTGTCACAGTAAGCGACCAATGCCCCCCGCGGGGACAATTTTTATGTCGGTTAAAGTTTTTGTGACGGACAGACAAACAGACAGACAGGGCAATAACTATATGCCCCCGAGAATCTCAGTCGTGGGGGGGGGGGGTTGCAAAAATATCACAAATTTCCCTCAGAAATATTAACATTTTAGAGAAATGAAAGAGAGCTCTTCTATTTCACACAGATGTGTTATCGTTATGTCTGAACAATTAGCAATGTGCATTCCTACAATAATTACACTTTGAGCGGATATGAGTAAAGCTGAATATCGTTTGTTTGTTTGATTTGAGGTTTAACGTCCCCGTCAACACTGTATAAGTCATTTTGAAGACGTTACTTCCAATTGTGTGGGATTTCACCCGACCGTACGTTGAGATGAAAGACATCTCAAGCCCTGTCGCCCAATGAAGCCAATAGGGTTTATACGCGCTTTGCCTGGGCAGGCTTAGATCCTCTAAGCGGTTTTCCAGTATCAATGTGCAGTCAGTTAACGCTCTGCGTGGAAGCATCATGCAGTCCATCTATTTCTTCAAGTCCGGATGGGCGGGGGTCGAAATTGAATGTCGTGAAAAATAACCAAATAATGCATTTCAACCAATGAAAGTCTTACAGACCCGGTACTCAATTATAAGCATGTTAGTTAAATGACCCTACTGTCCAGCGGAGGATCACTACTGGTGAGATTAGACCATAGATAATTTGACCAGCCAATGCTAGTGTTAGGAAAAGCAGCATAAACTCCTTAGGTTGGAGACGATTTATGATCGGAGAAAAGCAATCGTTAAAAGCCTTTATTGAGTGTGCAAATTGTATGGCCATTGAAATTGAGAATGCTTAATTTTCATTGTAAACAATATCTCAGCAGTTATTGTGTACCCATAAGTTTGGAGTGGTCCATTTCCAATTATAGGGGTGTCAGGGTTTTTTTGTGTGTAGAAAGTTTAACAAAAATGTAAGTACGTTAAGCAAAGAGTGCAGACTGAGATCAGACGCCGCGTTGTGCGGCGTCTGATCTGGTTCCACACTGTTTGCAAATGACCCAAAAAGGACCGCTAGTCATACATGCGTTAAAATTTTATATTTCTTCCAAAATTTCTAGTTTAAGGAGAGTAGTTAAATTGTTGCGGAAAGTGTTCATTTGCTTTCCGAAAAGTTCATAAAAACTGAACAGTCATAGAGTGGTCAAGAATATTCTTACCACTTTTATACCAAGAATTATATACCGGGGTGTGCATGACTTTCAGTTTGCTGAAACATAAGTAAGGCGATTCTGACAATATCGGAACAGTTCTAAATTTTGCTACAGAATAGAACAGAATATATTTTATTTGGTACTGTAGGTCTCCGGACCATAATACAACATATACACACAAACCGACCACAGAGTTACTTTGTTTACGGAAAAGTGACCCAAAATTAATTGAAAATGAGATTCGCCTTAGTTAATTAAGTTCTTTTTTGTGGGAGTAGGGGTGCGTTACGGCCCTTCAAGATTATTTTAAATAATAATAAACAAAAATAACAAGAATTTCACCACAGGCTATGTTCAGTCTGAGATAGTAGTTCTTGAGAAGTGGACTTGAACATTTGGGTTAGCGCAAATGTTGAGGGATTGTCCAACGGACGAACGAACGGACGGAAAACCGGTCTCCTTTGTCGCGCCCTGCCAATAGCAGGTGCTTGAGAAAAAAAAAACGAAAGAAAAGTTTAAGTTCAATTTCATAGATTTGCACTGCCATCACGAACATGCCTATATAATTTTGACCCCCTTAACCAATTTTTGTATATATTAAAACTGAGGTTTACAGGGGTAAATATTCTTTTTCTAATTTCTTAGATTGTGGATACTCCTTAGAACTGCCTCGTCGATGCGGTTCTAACGAGTACCCACAATCTATGTTTTGAGACGAAATATAGGATTTTTTTTTATCTGAAAATGTTCATTTTTGGTGGCTAAACTGTCAATATATTTGAATAGGCGCGTTTTCGTAATGCTAAGAAGCGTGACATAGTGCTCAGGCACATACAAAGTCTTACAGTCAGGAGAAGAAACTAATAAATAAAGTCTTTTACACATGCAACCTTGTACAGTGAAGACTGTACCATTGATGAGTGACTAATTAAGGTTTTTTTTTGTTTTGTTTTTTTTTTTTGTTCATAATAAGTGCAATGCAGTTTGCTTAAAATTGTACATATTTAAAATATATTGAAAATAAGAATATTTTTATATGAAATATAACAAGATGTGGCATTCCTCCGAATGCATCCTATACGTTATAAGTCAAAATAATAAATAAATCCTTTTGCTTGCAGAACTGCGCGTACCCATGTTACAATGCGTGTCTGTAATTAATCATGGGCGTAGTGTTTATGCATCACAGTTGATTTTATTGCACAGGTACTCAGAATTGACCATTAGTTAATTTTATTGGTCAGCTAGTTCCGTGCCAAAGCCCCCTAGCCAGTATTTTTTTTCTAACTGACAGTTCCAAGGCGGTTCTTCTGTTTTTGTTTTGTTATTATTATGATTATATTGTTATTATTATTGTCTGGAGACCCCACAACCCTTGGTTTGTGAGGCCACTACACCACGGTGTCTTCTGAACACCCTAATCTGTAAACCCACAATTTATATGAAAAACGGGGTGTCCATATATCACCCCTTATTCTGTCTGATATTTAAGCCCCCGCCCATAGGGGCTTGAAGAAATATATGGGCTGCATGATGCTTCCACGCAGAGCTGAATCCGGCCCGCACACTAGTACTGGTAAACCGCTTGGAGGATCTAAGCCTGTCTAGGAACCGCGGTGCGAGGCGGACCGTCCATGCTAATAAACCCTATTGGTTTCAGTGGGCGACAGGGCTTGAGATGTCATTTCATCTCAATGTCGGGTAAAAGTCCCACAATCTTGGAAGCAAAGTCTCCAAAATGACCTTTACAGTGTTGACGGGGACGTTAAACCTCAAATTAAACTGTCTGATATTTAATTGTACGAATTTGAAGTGCTATACAGACTTAAGTATACACCCCGTATTTTATATCCTTTGTAAATCCACGAGTTTAGAGAAATTAACGAGCAAAAGTTGTTGGACTGTTATCTATCAACAACAACAACGACAATAAAATATGACAAGATCGTGGGTTTACAGTTATGATCTGAATAGACCTATACATTATTCTAACATTAAAAATATCCACGGAAAATATTAGGGACGATTGTTTTTTTTTTTTTTTTTTTTTGTTTTTGTTTTTTTCATAATTAGTGGATTGCATTAAAGGTGAATGATAGCAAAACTGGAATAAAATTGGTCCTTCTATTATATATTAAGCAACTGGTTCCATCAAACAGGTTGCAAGCTCAAAAATGTCAAAGTCAGAAATAAAACTCTTCCCATCAAATTAAAAAATGAGGAATTCGTAATCGAATATATACATGTATTTACAAGATATGAGGTGTCGATATACAATCTAGTTATTTAACCGAAATATCAGGCGCATATATTGCATATATAAAGCCCCGCAATGTCATTTGTATATGGCATCCACCGTTTGACACAGCGATTTCTTTGCTATCTCCAAAAATAGTTACATTTCTAACGAAAATGTGTGATATTCTTCTTCTTCTTATATTCCAAACATATGTTGTGGTTGCTCGTACGGCGATTATAACGAGTTTTTGTTTGTCTGATTTGAGGTTTAACGTCCCCGTCAACACTGTACACGTCATTTTTGAGACGTTCATCACTTGAACAAGTCCGTGATATAAAGACGCCGCCAACCCCACTTCATATAGAGAAAACGGGGGTTTACGGGGTTAAACATTATTTTCCTTATTTCTGCTCCAAGACAGGTTGTGGGTACTCGTTAGAACCGGCTCGATGGGGCGGTTCTAACAAGCACCCAAAACCTATGTTTGGAGTATAAATAAGAAAAATGTCCCAAATTTTCATCAGAAAAAATTGCCTTTTCGAGATTTGAAAATGCAATATAGCACGGATGTGTTATCGTTTTGTGGGACTTTTACCCGACATTGAGATGAAATTACATCTCAAGCCCTGTCGCACAATGAAACCAATAGAGTTTAAAAACATGGACGGTCAGACTCGCACCGCTCTGCCTGGGCAGGCTTAGATCCTCTAGGCTGTTTACCAGTACTCATGTGCGGCCAGTTTCAGCTCTGCGTGGACGCATCATGCAGCCCATCTATTTCTTCAAGCCCCGATGGGCGGGGGCAGGATTATAACGAGTATCCACAACTTATGATAAAGAAACATAATGTATATACCTATAAACCCCTTAATTTTCACTACAGAATGAGATATAAAGGGGTGTCCATTACACGGTCCTGTTATCATGCTGAGCTTTTGGTTCATAAAAACTACATTTTCTATGTATTTCCTTTAATTCTGTACACAAGACCTACGTCGGTGAACATACAGCTACTACAGACTGCTACAACTTATACACTTATACAAAATATATACTGATTCTTTTTTTTTTTTTTCATTATTATTGGTTCAAAATTTGCCAAAAAACAAAGCCATTTGGTCCCCCATTTATCACTTTATCAGTGGCGTTATTTTCCTTGTTTTTGTTTGTTTGTTTAATATTATTATTGTTTTTGTTTTACGGCCCTTTCAAGATAATTTAACTTACATCGAGCCGATCGTTACTCAGAGGTGGGCGAAAAACCGAGTTCCAGGAGAACAAACTCCACATTACCTTCGTTTGCAGAACTTGGCGTCTAACATGTGACCCGAGCCAGGCTCGAACCACAGCGGTGAGAGTCCTAATGATTAAGAGTCATTATCCACTGTGACGTTATGACAGATGTCGGCCCCCGCCCATAGGGGCTTGAAGAAATATATGGGCTGCATGATGCTTCCACGCAGAGCTGAATCGATCCGGCCCGCACACTAGTACTGGTAAACCGCTTAGAGGATCTAAGCCTGCCAAGGAACCGCGGTGCGAGGCGGGACCGTCCATGCTAATAAACCCTATTGGTTTCATTGGGCGACAGGGCTTGAGATGTCATTTCATCTAATTGTCGGGTATAAGTCCCACATAATTTGAAGCACCGTCTCCAAAATGACCTTTACAGTGTTGACGGGAACATTAAACCTCAAATCAAACAAACGTTATGACAGATGTGTGCCTTGCGTTGAGGTTTACAAGTACATTGGGTAGTTTCATTATATTTTCGTAAGTATGTCATTTATGTAATAAATGACGCATACAAATTATTGTATATAGAAAGTAAAATCGACATGACAATCTATATCCACCAAACTGATGGTGCAAAAGAACTTGCATTTACATCTTTGAATACGCCAGAAAGATGGGGCGTACAAACCGCCACTAAAGATAAAAAAATTCGGTGGCTCTTACATGATGAAAAAATAAAAATAAATAATACACAACAAACTCAGTGAGTAAAATGTAACAAGTATATGGGTGCTCGTTTGAAATATCCATATCCTAATCAGGAAAATAAGGTTTTCATACGTAACCCTCTTTGTATTTAAAGTGGAGTTTACAACGGGCCTCCATGGCCTATTTGTTAAGAGCGCTGACTCTTAATCATGAAGTCTCTCACCGCTGTGGTTCGAGCCTACTCGGGTGGAAATGCGAAGTTCTGCAACGGAAGGTCAGGTGGTGTTTCTCCGGGTACTACCGTTTTCACCCACTTCTGATTAACAATCAGCTCGAAATAAGTGAAACTATCTTGAACGGGCCGTAAAACCAACGCAAAAAGTGGGGATTACATGATTAGCTCCGTGGCTAGATGTGTGTCTTTTTCAGAGCCTTAAAAGGGTAACAGTGTCTGAAATTAATGATATGCTCGTAACCCTCAGAAACATTAAAACGTCACGACTTTTCGCCTGAAAAATGACATTCATCCCAAACAAGCCTATATAATGTTGGGCCCCTTAAACCCCACTTTTATGTAGTGTACATTATTTTTCTTATTTGCGCTCAAAACATAAAGAAAATATTGGTACTCATTGGAACAGCCTTGGCACGGCAGTTCTAAAGAGTACCCACAATGTCTGTTTTAGCACAAATGTGAAAAATATCAGAATTTTGTATTTGGAAATTTTAAGATTTGGTATTAAAATCTCAATATATTTGAAGGCCCCCGCCCATCGGGGCTTGAAGAAATAGAAAGGTGCCATGATGCTTCCACGCAGAGCTGAAACCGACCGCACACGAGTACTGGTAAACCGCTTTGACGATCTAAGCCTGCCCAGGCAAAGCGGTGTGAGTCGGTCTTATAAACCTACTGGTTTCATTGGGCGACAGGACTTGAGATATCATATCATCTCAATGTCGGATAAATGGCGCACAAAATTGGAAGCAACGTCTCCAAAATGACCTATACTGTGTTGACGG
Source organism: Lucinisca nassula (assembly GCA_963580285.1). NCBI lineage: Eukaryota > Metazoa > Mollusca > Bivalvia > Lucinida > Lucinidae > Lucinisca > Lucinisca nassula. The sequence goes on from CAUZLF010000634.1 coordinate 19,411, forward strand.
GGACGTTAAACCTCAAATCAAACAAACAACCAAACAATATATTTGAATAGGCGTGTTTTGAAGACAAAAACTTTCATGTGTGTGTGTGTGTGAATTCGGGTTTAACGTCGCTTTCAACAATTTTTCAGTCATATCACGACGGTGTCTGGTTGCGACAGGGAGCTCAATGCTCACTTTTATAGTGCTGCCTCACTGAAGTATCATGTCCCAGACACATTACATGATACCACACCCAGTCACATTATCCTGACACTGGGTCGACCAGTCCTAGCTCTACCCCGTAAATCTGAGTGCCAAGCGAGGAGCAGCTAGTACCATTTTTAACGACTTTGGTATGTCGCGGCCCGGGATCGAACCCGACCAAAACTTTCATCATGTTTACAAGTCCATATAATGAGCTTTCTTGTAAGCCCACCTTCTATAGGGAAATGTCTGTTTTAATGAGTACAATGGTTTCCGTCTTAATATTTAGTGCGTGGGTAGTCATTAGAACCGCCTCAACGAGGCGGTACATGTACATGAACAAAGGCACACCTAAAGTCTATATCTAGAAAAAAAAGAAAAAAAAAGAAAGAAAATGAAACAAATTATTTGAAGAGATATGAAATTACAGTAGTGGTTTGCATCTGTAAATTTGCTTCTATTCAGATTTTATTAGACATCTGATATTTGTCGGTTATGTAGTTTTCACGCAGCGATAACGTCTCCCAAATGGCAATTAAGCCACGTTTACCGTAATCTGACCCCCTTCCAACCTGCAAATATGTTACATGTATAAATAATAATGACCTGAGAGTAGCATTCCGAACTTTGTCCAAAATACCGCAAAATTCGAGAAGTACATGTATGTTTGTGAGACAACAAAAAATATTTATGATAGACTGCATCGTAATTCTACGGTTCTTTTTCTTCAGTCTGTTTGATTTGTTTTGTTTGATTAGAGGTTTAACGTCTCGGTCAACACTATAAAGGTCATTTTGGAGACGTTGCTCCCCATTTTGTGGGATTTTTACCTGACATTGAGATGAAATGACATCTCAAGCCCTGCCGCCCAATGAAACCAATAGGGTTAATAAGCATGGATGGGCCGATTCGCACCGCTTTGCCTGGGTAGGCTTAGACCCTCTAAGCGGTTTACCACAACTCGTGTGCGGGTCGGTTTAAGCTCTAGGTTGAAGCATCATGCAGCCCATACTTGTTCGCGCCCCTATGGGCGAGGCCGATTCTTCAGTCCAGATTCTCGACGTTTATAAGCATTAGGCTTAAACATTGAGTGCACAACGTGCTTCTTCTTCTTCTTCTTCTTCTTCTTCTTCTTCTTCTTCTTCACCCGCTTTTGAAGTCAAATTACTAAACGCACTGGATGGTCGATTGTCCCTGCGTTTAGGCTGGAAAAGGGATCCTAAGCTTGAACCCAATTCGCTGAACCCTTAATTCGATCAGAGGAGATTCTGATGAACCGCCGTATTCGATTTCGACTGATCCCAGCTTTTGTGAGAATAGTTCCCACCCTGGTCTTACAGTGTTTCTAGCTTACGATTTTAGAGAATTTAATTTTATGTAATGCTTGTTGGTGCCTGATGCTCTGTCTCTGGTCGGGCCCATCGGAGTTTAAATGTAGTTTTTCTTTTGCTCCAGCATTTCAGTTTCTTCTTGCTGTTGAGTACTCAACGTTGTTTCATCTCTGTGGTTGTTCTCGGAGATCAGTGTTGCACTGATGCGTTAGGTGGCATTCATGCGGATTGTTAAATCGCATTGCGGGCGCGTAAAATCGATTTAAGGCCCCGCGGTGCGTCTGTTTTGTTCTTATACTTCATCGGCATGTGTGTGTCGCTGGTGTCGTTTTGGTTTTGGATAGCTGATTGCCCTTGTTCACAGCCGGCCAACCGGAGTTCGTCCGTTGGTTAATATTTCAGTTGTTCTGTACTGTATTTGACTAATGCTGTGGTCACAAAGATCGGCCAGTATCCGGGGATAGGGGGTAATCGTGAGTACACCGCTGGTTTTGGCATTTTTTTCTGACATCGGACAACACCGGTCAAAAAATTTGTCACACATCATTTACATAAATGGCACCGTCCGGAGGCCGTGCGGAGGCCGTCCGAAAACCGCCTCGTAATCGTACGGCATCTGTTTCCAAAGAGAAATCTTTTGGGGGCCGGCGAGGCAGTGAATACCGACCGAACATCTAATACTAATCGGCAGATTATCCTACGATGTCCGAGTGATAACCGGCCTATTCACCGGACATCGTACGAATATCGCCCAAGTATCCTACGGACAACGAACGATGCTTGTACCAGGCCTGGCCGAATGTCGGGCGATTGCCGGGCGGTGTGATGGAAACGCGCTATAATGATGTACACGGCGACTGATGGGGGTTTATATATTCCGCCCGATGTCCGGTTCTAGCCGGCCGGTGACCGGACGATGTTTGTAACATATCTGGTCCACACCGGTTCAAGCCGGTCGGACACCGATGGGTTACTTTCCAATGTGTAAACAGACATCGGCCGGATATCGGCCCATGTCCGGTCCCAAAAAATTCTCCTCTGAGGCTACATACACCGGCCGATTACCCCTCGATTCCCGACCAGATATCGGACGATACTTAAACGATGTGTGAAGGATATGTGGCCAATTATGAAAATGTACGGGACACCGGAGAAATTTTTACTTCGAGTTAAAACTCTTCGGGCACCTCACCGTTGCTGCCTGAGAGCCCCGCCACCGGCCGGCCATGTCTGGAGTCCGGCCGGGGACCAGGCCAAAATGGCTAAAAATCAATCCGGGTGTACATCTTAAGCCTAATCGAAAGGGATTGTGACCAAAGTATAAACCATGACAGAAGTAAGGGCGAGGATTGCGGCATTTAAGCCCCGCAGTGGCATTCTGTTCACTGACAGTTCCCATGCGGTTCTTCTGTCGCGGTTTACTTTTTGTTATAGTTTGTCTTTGAGTGTGTGTTTTGCATGCATTTTTTTTTTTTTGGTTAGCCAATTGGCTGTTTTGTGGGAAAGTGACTGTCCTTTTGGCTTTCCGCTATTGGTGTTTCCATTAGGGTCTAGTTATTTCATGTTTATTTTTTTTTTTCAAGGGATCTGTGGGTTAATTGCATCGATTCCTGATCACTGCCCTCACTTCTATTTAATAGAAGCCTCCGTGGTGCAGTGGTTACACTACTCGCCTTGTAAACCAGGGATCGCAGGATCCATCCCGGGCTTCTCCAGACTTTCGAATGAGTGTTTAAAACCGAGGTCCCGTCTCCGTATGACCTTAGCTGTTGGTGGGACGTAAAACTCAAACACTCACTCACCTCTATTTATTAATGATTGTTTTGATTGCAATTAGTACAGTCCTGGTATTTCATTTTGGAATGGTCTAAAAATTAAATTTCAGTTTTTGAAATAGATGACGGTATGTCTATGGTTGTTTGAAATCGATGACAATATTCCTACACAGAATATAAAATCTTCCGTTTTAAATTATCCGTTTTGATTCCAGTCCATGTTATATCTTGCCTCTCGGAACAGCAAGAAAGTATTCCCTACGGGCCTCCGTGGCCTAGTGGATAAGAGCGCTGACTCTTAGTCATTAGGTCTCGAGCCTCGCTCGGGCCACGTGTGAGACGCCAAGTTCTGCAACGGAAGGTCAGGTGGTTTTTCTCCGGGTACTCCGGTTTTCGCCCACCTCTGATTAACGATCGGCTCGATATGAGTGAAATAATCTTGAAAGGGCCGAAAAACCCAACCCCCCCCCCCCCCCCCCCCCAAAAAAAAAAAGTAATCCCTTACAACCCTGAAACCCGGTACAGATACTTATGCAAACAGTGTAAATCCTGACGTGATGGCTCTGAGCAATCTAAGCGGGATATATATTGCGTACCATAAAATGGGCGTACCCATCCAACTTCATTGATGGAAGAGTGCACTCGTGAATCTCACGGGTGGGCGGATTTGAGGGTAAAGAAATCAAAGCATTGGCAGCACTGTTTGACCGAATGACTCAGAGCGCTTGTTGTGTAAAATGGCCGTGGACTTGGACTTTTTCGGTATACCCTTCGGTTCTTGTTCCTAATGCAGACAGTGTAGACCCTGATCAGACGCCACATTATGTGACGTCTGATCTGGTCTACACTGTTTGCCAAACCAAACACATGATTCCAGTCCAGATTTTACAGATAACTCTCTTACATGTACGCAGCCATCTGACGTCATAGTGGAACACATAAAACGGCTTGTTTTAGGTCGATTGGATTGTCAATCGACCCTAAGTTGCTAAGCCGAAAAGCTTTTCCGTGCTAAAGTACACGTGGCTATCACAGTCTTGTCGGAATAACTATTTTATCGAAAATATTCGCAGTGAGATCAGAGTGTTGCGTAAGATAGTTATATTGGAATCAAAGGTTTGGCTTGGCAAAAAATGTAGACCAAGACCAGACGCCACAGAACGCGGCATTTGATCAAGATATACACTAATTGCTGAAAGCAACATATTTTTAAGGTTAAAATAAACATTGACCCAAAATTATTATAAGCATAGACCAAGTTACTATTACTGATTTGAAAGAAATGCAATTAACCTATTTATAGACTAAGGTATTACTAATTAAATGCATAAGAACACAGAACACATGTTTTTTTTTTTTCTTTTCATTGTTTAACTGCAGTTCTGTTCCGAAGTTAGCAGACATATGTGCGAGCTTTTACGTCTCTTACCAGACTGAAATATCATGTGGGTAGAAGTTGTATGGATACTAATGCCTAAGAGGGACATGCGATGTGCGAACAAGATAATATCTTCTACGCACAACTTAATATCTCGAGCGCACAAGATCTTGTGCGGACAGCATTATATTTTGTGAACACAACTTATTAGCTTGTTTGTACAAGATAATATCTTTAATCATGGTCTTTGATTCCTCGTCGCTTTTTAAACAATAAACATTGAAAATCGGCGTTTGTTTTCTCGGGGTTTAAGTATGGATTTCTTCGTTCATACGCATTATAGGATTGAAATATCGCTTTATGGTCGAATATCAAAATTGCAATGTGTCCGAATCATTTTGTCCCCAAAAGGGTTTCCTGGGAGGTTCTTCTGTCGTGGTTTATTAAAGTCAGTATAGTTCGTTTTTGAATAAAAAAAAAAAAAATTCCTGGTTGATAGTTATATCCCGATTGTGTGCCGCGGTTGATATTCGTATGTGGTAACATTTTTCACCATCACCTTCTCATACGCTATCTTCGTAATATATAATAAAACAGATATTAATCTACGTATAAAAAGGGAGAAGGCAGTCGACTCTTATTTTTCTTTTTACTAAAAATATGTGTTTTGAATTGATATGGGATGACTAAAATCAACCCTTACATAACGATGCATGTGAATATAAAATGTGAGGTGAGAAGAATTGGATATTGCACGACCCGCAGAAAAAGCGATCGACTGAAGTCGGTTGATTTCTAAGAGTGCCCTAAAATCACCGTGTCATTCTGTCATTCTGTCAGTCTGTCTGTCCGTCCGTAACCCGTTTGTGAAAATTGGTGATAGTGACTTAACCGCTCGGAATATTTAAACAATTTTTGGCATACTGGTATATATCAATGAGATCTAACCAATGAACTTGCGAAATATTACATTCCATTTAGTATAGCCTCGCCGAGGCGAAAACAGTGAAAATTTTCGAACTGCTTCGCCTCGGAAACCGTTTGGCCGATTGAAGTCAAAATCCATATGGAGCCTCTGTGGGATGGAGGAAACCAAAATTTGCTCATGGGGTCCAGATCACATGACCAAAATGGCCGCCAAGCCATATATGGCCTGTCTGTCTGTCCGTCCGTAACCCGTTTGTGAAAATAAGTGATAGTGACTTAACCGCTTGGTATATTTAAACAATTTTTGGCATACTGATAGATATCAATGAGATCTAACCAATGAACTTGCGAAATATTACATTCGATTAAGTATAGCCTCGCCGAGGCGAAAAATGTGAAAATTTTCTAACTGCTTCTCCTCGGAAACTGTTGGGCCGATTAAAGTCAAATTTCATATGGAGCCTCTATGGGACTGGTGAAACCAAAATTTGCTCATGGGGTCCAGGTCACATGACCAAAATGGCCGCCAAGCCATATATGGTAAAAACCCTTCAAAATAGTCTTCTCCAGAACCACTGGGCAGATTTCCACGAAACTTAATAAATAGCATCTGGGACGTAGGCCCATCATAATTTGCTAAAATGGTTACCCCGGGTTGACCTTGACCTTCCTTGTGCCTAGGTCAAACTTTGACACATATGCTTTTGTATTGGAAAAGTGAGAATGCATTTTATCCTGCAAACGATTCAGAATACAGTACTAAAGTATAAGATATATTTTTGCTCCTTACGATAAGGCGCATTTATTGGGGGAACCGTTTTAGGTCCAGGTCACATGACCAAAATGGCCGCCATACCCATATATTGTTAACACTCATAAAGCTTAAAGCATCCGGCGGGTCGTGCACTTCAGCTGAAGCACTGGTTTTAGTTAAAGTCTTAAAACAGTGAACTACTTTTGCTTTATATCATCCTGAAACGGTGGATCTACAATTTATATAAGATACGGGGTGTTTCAATTTCACCATTTTTATACCCCAATCACAAAGTGGGCAGGGGCATATAGGATTGCCCTTGTCCGTATTATATACGTACGTACGTACGTACGTACGTACGTACGTCGGTACGTCACATTTTGTAGTAATATTCCTGCCTCCGCAACTCCTCCTACAGTATTTGATGCAGGGCATTGAAACTTGCAACACTTTTAAGACACATTGGACATGTGCATAAAGGAAACAGGATCCCGATCCAGCCCCTTATTTTAAAATTATGTTCCCTTGAAAAACTTAATCATTTTGTAGACTGGGAGGTTAAATAGTAAAGTTCGTGTCTCCGCAACTCCTCCTACAGTATTTGATGCAGGGCATTGGAACTTGCAACACAGTTCAGACATGCATTGAACATGTGCATAAAAGAAACAGAATTCTAATTCCCGCATAATTGCTGAATTATGTCCCCTAGAACGACAATTATTATGGCCATATCAGGATGTTAAATACATTGTGCTGTTCGTGTCCCCACGACTCCACCTACAGTATTTGATGCAGGACACTGAAACGTGTAACACAGTTCAGACATGCAATGAACATGTGCATAAAGGAAAGCCTGGGAAGGCTTTGTTCTTCTAAGTCATGTGATGTGTGGGGTTTATGTCCAAAAACATCTAAGGTCATACGGAGACTGGACCTCGGTTTAAAGTCTCGTAAAATGTTAATGCAAATTTAGATTGGACGGCATGGCATGTTTGTTTCTTTTTGGATATCAATAGCCTAGACAACACTATCCAGGATCCGAGGTTATAATTTTTTTATCTCACCTGAGCATGTGCAGGACACATGTCATTCTCTGCTATCTGAGAAAGGAAAATCGCTCAACTTCTTAGTATTTTAATTTTTATGAGCACCACAAGTTTCATGCTCAGCTGAGTTGAGCATAAAAAGTTTTATAACCTGGGGGCCAGGTCACCTTCCTGAGCAGGCTTTTGTCATACTGTACATACATTATATATATTTCATAGTCGTTTAGGTGTGCTGATGAAGCGTAAAGTAGCTAGTCTACCCCTCCCCCGCCCTCACACACACACAAAAAAATAATAATCATAAAATAAAATAAAATAAAAATGAAAACTTCACATATTTCAGTTCTATGGTGTTTTGTTTGTTTCGGTTGAGCTTTAACCTCCCAACACTAGTTAGGTCTTTTTGAGACGCTCTTCCAATTTCGTAGGACTCACCGGATATTGGGATGAAATGACTTCTCGAGCCCTGCTGCCCAAACAGACTGTTCACATGCAACGTCAAAACTTATTTTCCAGTCTGAGAAATAGTAATAAAAAGAAAGAAAATAAAATATATTTGAAACTGACGCCGGCAAACGTCCTGATTGGCAGTTAAAGGGGATAAACCAACATTTGAAACCTCATATTTCTTTCCCGTAAATTCGTATAGTAAAGGACAGATGAATTGGCATGCCATTTGAAATTATACCCTTTAATATTAGAGAGGGAAACAGCATTTGAAAAATCTTGCCCGCCCGCTAAGGTGTAGTCACCCACATCCTATGTTTGAGACCAACAATAAGGAAAATAAGGTATTGGTATTCCCATGCAAACTCTCCTTGTACTTAAAGTGAGGTTAACAACGGGCCCAATAGACTTTGGGGTAAAAGCGATAACTCCTAATGTCGGAGTCTCATAACTCTGCGGTTCGAGCCTAACTCGGGTCACGTGAAATGTCAACGGAAGTTCAGGTGGTGTTTCTACGGGTACTCCGGTTTTTGCCCACTTCTGATAAACGATGGCTTCGCAATAAATGAAATATATTGAAAGGGCCATAAAACCAAATCAAACACAAGTGGGATTTATAAGGTCGTTCCCAACTGAGGCGATTCTTACGCGTACCTACAACCATTATATAGGGAATATCGGGGTTTACGAAGATCTACAGTATTGCTCGTATTTCTGTCGATAAACCCCATCATGTAGATAAAGTTGGATTTACCAGGGCTTTATAAAGGCCTCAAAGGGCAGAAGTGTCTCAAATGGATGAATTATTCGTTACCCTAGACAAATGTGAAAATATCAGAAAATTTGTATCTGAAAATTTTTATTTTGCGTGGAAAAATATTTGGACAAGCCTGCTTTCGTTATGGTAGAAAAAAATGAAGCTTTACTTTCCTGAAGAAGCCCAAAGCTCTCATCGTCTTTACAAGCCCATACGATGAACTATCTTGTAAACACCACTTTATATAGGTAAATCTTTCGATAAAATGGGTATCAATAGTATCCGTTTTGTTCTAAAAATATTGAGCGTGGGTAGTTGTTAGAACCGCCTCATTGAGGCAAACGTGTATATCCAGAAAAGAAAAATAAAACTAAAGCGATTCGTTTGAAGAGATATAAAATGCAACATCATAGCTACGAATGTCGTTATGGATTACATTGGTATCCAGAACAGATTTCCTTTATACGGATGTGCGATAGAGATTAATGGATTAGTTGTCTTATACTTAGGTTCTTTTCTGATATCGGTCGGTAGTGCAGTTCTCAGCTACATGTAATGATCAGGTGCAGCGATAACGTCTCCCAAATGGCAATTATCCCATCAGTTACCTACAAATACGTTACAATGACATGATCTGAGATTACCATGAAATCCGAGAAGTGCATATGTTTGCGATGCTACAAAAAATGCTGTGTTTTCTTCTTCTTCTTCTTCTTCTTCTTCTTCTGCTTAGAAGCCTCCGTGGTGCAGTGGTTACGCTACTCGCCTTGTAAACCAAGGATCGCAGGATCGATCCCGGGCTTCTCCAGACTTTCGGACGAGTCTTTAAACCGAGGTCCCGTCTCCGTATGACCTTAGCTGTTGGTGGGACGTAAAACTAAAACTCACTCACTCACACTCTTCTTCTTCTTCATTTGAAGTCAAATTATTAACGCACTGGTTGGTCGATTGTCCCCGAGTTTAGCAAGAGCTTGAACCCATTTCGTTGAACCCTTCTAAAGCTTTACTTTATGCGAACATATTAGAACCTGATCAGCCGCCGCATTCGACTGATCCCGAGCAATTATTCCCGGTCGTTCAGTGTTTCTAGCTTAGACATTCTCGCAGAGAGAGAGAGAGAGAGAGAGAGAGAGAGAGAGAGAGAGAGAGAGAGAGAGAACGTAAACGAGTACGTATAAATGGCCTTGTTTATCCCACTGTATACTGAGTATTGTGAGTACTCAATGAGATGGTTCCAACTTGACGAGCACCCACAATATATGCTAGGAACATAAATAAGTATTTTCCCACTGTATACTGAGTACAAGAGGATATATTTTCTATTTCTACCAATTGTTAATTGTGAGTACTCAGTAAGGCGGCTCATACAAGCAGGTCCAGCACCTACAACTTTTGTTAGAGTAAAAGGAAAGTATCTCAATATTTCACCAGAAAAACGTGTTTGAACTATGCAGGATTTGTTATCGATACAAGAGAGAGAGAGAGAGAGAGAGAGAGAGAGAGAGAGAGAGAGAGAGAAAGAGAGCATGAGAGAGAACATGTCCGTGTAGTAAGTACCTCTCTAAACATCCCTTCATATACAGAAAACTGGGGTATACAAGGATATGCATCATTATGACGCGATTATAACGAGCATATAATCTATGTTTGGAGAAAAAAAAAAGAGAAAAATATCACGCTTTTTATCAGAAAAGTCACCATTTTCGAGTGATTACAGAATGCACTACGTCGCACGGATGTATTATCGTAAGAGAGAGAGAGAGAGAGAGAGAGAGAGAGAGAGAGAGAGAGAGAGAGAGAGTTTGCTTTATATCCCTTAGTTATGTGTTAGGAATGTCAATACTAGAACTAGAAGCATCAGCTAAAATGAAAGATGGAATTTACAAGTGAAAATGTTATTTCCCTTCTTTGTTCCAAGCGATGATCTCAACCGTGAGGCGTCACTTTTGCAGATACTAAGAGCAAAATTACAGAAATGTAACAATTATGTTCAAATTTTGACAAGTTTTAAATCCCCATCAGTTCACCCGACAGTTCTGCGAGTGCTTTGATTATGCGGGGAATGTGCTCTCCCACCTAAGGTAGGTTGCATTACGCTAATAGTTCGGTCTTCGAGACCGCTTATAGATATATGGTAAAAGTGTATATATGTGGGTCTGGTATAAGTGTACATGTTTTGATTTGTTTGTTTGTTGATTTGAGGTTTATCGTCCCCATCAACACTGTAAATGTCATTTTGAAGACGTTGCTTCCAATTTGTGGGACTTTTACCGACATTGAAATGAAATGACATTTCAAGCCCTGTCGCCCAATGAAACCAATAGGGTTTATTAGCATGGACGGTCCGACTCGTACGCAACGCTTTGCCCGGGCAGGCTTAGACCCCCAAGCGGCGGTTCACCAGTACTCGTGCGCGGGTCGGAATCAGCTCTGCGTGGAAGCATCATGCAGCCCATATATTTCTTCAAGCTCCGAGGGGCGCGAGGAGGGGGTGGGGGGTGGGGGGGGGGGGCAAGTGTACATTTCAATTTACAATTTAAACTAAGTACAAAGCGAATGTGGATGACATGTCACGCCGACGGCCCATCATGCAGACACGCCTATAAAATTTTTATCCCCTTATACCCCACTTTTACAGTGGTATACATTATTTTACACGGCCCCCGCCCATCGGGGCTTGAAGAGATAGATGGGCTGCACGATGCTTCCACGCAGAGCTGAAACTGACCCGCACATGAGTACTGGCAAACCGCTTAGAGGATCTAAGCCTGTCCAGGTAAAGTGGTGCGAGTCGGACCGTCCATGATTATAAATCCTATTGGTTCCATTGGGCGACAGGGCTTGAGACGTCATTTCATCTCAATGTCGGGTAAAAGTCCCACAAAATTGGAAGCAACGTCTCCAAAATGACCTATACAGTGTTGACGGGGACGTTAAACCACAAATCAAACAAAACAAACATTATTTTACACATTGTGAGGAATCGCAGGATTTTATCTGAAACAAAATGGTGGTTAAATTTTGCCAATGTATTTAAATATTAGGCGTGTGTTCGTTGTGTAAATTTTTATAATTCCCCTTAATAGTTAGTAAAGTTCGAGTGAGCCTGCACATAAATTTAACATTTCGATTAAAAAAAAAAACAAAAAAAAAAAAAACGTTTACTTCGTTATTTTTATCTATAGCCTTGCTTGTACGGTCCTTTCATGACTATTTCACTTTTTCTACCCGAATCTTCATCAAAGGTGGGCGAAAACCGGATGCCTGGAGAAAAACAACCTTAACTTCGATACAGAACTTATCCCCCCCCACCCCCCCCCCCCCCCCTCAACTGCCCCTGTCATGGACTACAATGGTACCGTTCATACCTGTACAACCACCATTGTTAGATTATTCAGACGATTCATTCTGTATTTCCTTATTTCAAATGTGTATCCTCGTTAGAACCGCCTCAGTTAGTACCCACAACCTACGCTTCAGAGCACAAACAAGGAAACTCACAGGCCATATAAAGATTTAAGTGGTTTTAGAACTGAAGAAAGATAATAATCAGATATGAAATCGAAATAAACGTAGGGTACATGTAATTATTTTGAGTAAAATTTAACCCATTTGTACCAGAAACCCCAAAACGGTTATCCTGGCAAACAGTGCAGGCCCAGATCAGACATCACAGAACGCGGCGTCTGATCAGGGCCTCCGCAGTTTGCTTAAAGTTCAGTCATTTTCAAAATATTTTTTGAAGAAAACACAACCTGTCACCCCTAAATTTTGAAATGGACTCCTGCTATATATAAGGAGGAAGATTCCATTGGGTACTAAAAGGGGCTAAAGCAATTAATAATTATGATCGATGAAACGGTCTATTTCCCTGTTCTTGTTTTCATTTTTCGGAGACACTGTAATATTTTGAGGTAGGATGACAAGTTCTGCAACGGATTGGCAAGTATTTTTTTTCTCCAAATACTCCGGTTTGCGGCCAACTCCAATTA
>CAUZLF010000635.1:0-114711 GCA_963580285.1 Lucinisca nassula
TGGATTCTTGATCATTGCCTTCGTTTTTTGTTTTATTCCAACTGGAAACAAAATAACACAACACGGATGAAAAACAAGGATAGCTTTTTAAAAAAGCTGAAACGGCCTGCCTCGCATTAGATTCTCATCATGTTTTATCAATAAACATTACAGCTGCAAATGAATATTTCAATTTTTCTTCAACTTTCTTTTCCATGGAACATTGAACCCTGCGGTTTGTTAAATGTAGAATAACAACAACCAAAAATAGATAATTCGTGGAACATTTATTAATAGTGGATAACGTTAATTAGATAGGACTAAATCTGTTTTTTTTTATACGGAGTGGCTATTTGCAGTCAACTGCAAATAGCCAAAAAACGTTGAAATGGCTATTTGCAGTCAACTGCAAATAGCCAAAAAACGTTAAAATGGCTATTTGCAGTCAACTGCAAATAGCCAGAAACGTTAAAATGGCTATTTGCAGTCAACTGCAGATAGCCAAAAAACGTTAAAATGGCTATTTGCAGTCAACTGCAAATAGCCAGAAAACGTTAAAATGGCTATTTGCAGTCATTCTATTAGCGTTAGAAAGGCCACCTGGAGATGTTCAAAATATTTTAAAAATTGAACGGGCCTCTGCGGCCTAATAGTTATTTTGGGCTCTGACTCTTAATCATTAAGACCCTCACCGTTATGGCTATGTTTGTTTGGTTTGATGTTTTACGTGCTCTGCAACACTATTTAGGACATTTTAGAGACGTTACTTCCATTTTTGTGCTACTTTTTCCATCGATTGAGACGTAAATACATATCAAGCCTATGACACCTATAGGGCCTAGGACACACCGGCTCGCACCACTTGGCCTTAGCAGGCTAGTTCTTCTGAACGGTTTACCAGTACTCATGTGCAGGCAGTTTCTGCTCTGGACGGAAGCATCATGCAGCCAATCTATTTCTCCAAGCCGCGATTGCCGGGGACTATAAAATGGCTATATAGGGTCTATATTTTGTGTGAACATATGACACCTATAGTTTTAAATCACACTTTTTGTTTCACTGTTTAGGCAATGTTCTCTGCTTATTTAAATGAAATATCTAATTTGTAAAGCCCATGAGAGGTTGGTGGGGAGAGGGGGTCGGGGAGGGGGGGGGGGGGTGAGGCAAAGGTGACGTGTGTCTTGCGTCACTTGGGCGTCCATCTGATATTGGCTTACGGTTAGTTAAGATAATGGTAGAGAGGGGTTGATGTTATTTCTTCTGAAGATGTTATTTCTTCTGTTTCTACACTTCCATTCGTTTTCCTCTTACTCCTCTGTCTCTCATTTTCATCTCTGCTATCTCTCTCCCCCCCCCCCTCTCTCTTAGGGACAGGACACAAAATTACTCACTGAATGAGACCGTCCAATGCATATAAGCCTTTGTTTCATTGGTCGGCAGGACTTGAGTTGTCATTTCATCTCAATGTCGCCGGGTAAAAAAGTCCCACAAAATTGGAAGCAACGCCTCCAAAATGACCTAAATGGTGTTGACGGGGACGTTAAACCTCAATTCAAACAAACAAATGATCCGCCCCCTTCGGAGCTTGGAGAAATAGAATGCGCCTGCATGGTGTACACCAGGCACTCAATGTGCCGGTAACGTCTAAGTGACGTCGATGCAACGTAGTGGCAAACACTCACTATAAAATGAACGGGCGTGGTGTGGTATTTAACCATTATCATGCTGGACAAGTCAACCCTACCTTTGCAAACAATATATATTCAGATTAGGAGCCATCTGATCAGGATCTACAGTGTTTGTCATGAAGAAGTGAACTGAATAAATACAGTAAATGGAGTAATGTCGTTCTTTGATATTCTGCAATGGGTGTGGCTAAAATGATTGGAATTGTTGTGGTATTTAACACTTATAATGCTTTTTAAGACAAACACTTCCTTTGCAAACAATGTCGATTCAGATCAGGAAGTCATCTGATCAGGATCTGCAGTGTTTGTTATGAATTTGTGAATAAAATGCAGAAAACCATTTTAAAAAAAAAATATTGTATGGGCTGCATATACTGAGTGATATCAATTTTCACTAAAAATTTAAAACCTTTTGTTTAATTTGTAGGGGCAATATTCACTCATTGTGTCATTATATTTTTCTCGACTGTTTTAACCCCCTTAAGATGCCAATCACAACAATTGTCATCTGAGTTGCTGTGTGCTGATTACATTAAAAAGTCATTGTTGTAAACAGTGTGGATCCAGATCAAACTGCTGGGAACAATTTGATCGGGTCCACACTGTTTGCCTGTATACCTAATATTCTTTTAGACTGCAAAAATGTGAAATAGATGAGATACGCAGACGACATTTTCAGATGCAGTTTTTCTTAGCACCTCAAGGGTTGAATTAATAAATGCCATCAATAGGATTATAATATCTTTCAATAGGATTACAATAGATATGCGGTCTATATTACAGCCCCGGGGGTCTCCACACGCCTTTATACAAACACAATTGTATAATGAACCATACCATGAGAAAAACTGTCTTTGCGAAGATCTGCTCAAATACCATGTACAGATTATGATCTCCGGACGTAAGCCCCCCAGGACGTTTGCCCCCCAGTGACTTAATCTAAATATGGACATTTGCCCCCCAGTTGAAAATGCGACCCGGACATTTGCCCCCAGAGCTTATTTTTGGTATGGACATCTGCCCCCCAGTGCTTATTTTACTGGTGGACAATTACCCCCCCCCCCCCCACTGCTTATTTCAGAAAGGGACATTTGCCCCCCAACCTGGCTAGACAAGGATATTCTATTACAAGAATTGTATAGAGCTACATAATTTACCTGACAACGTTTTGGTTAAAGTTTTACAGCCCATTCAAGATCATTTCAATTTCTTCAAGAATTAACCATCAGTGTATCCAGTGTAAAAACCACTTGAGTATAGGCGTCTGACACTGGACCCTGAGTGAGGCACGAACTCAATATATGGTTCTGTAGCTGACTTGCTTAACCCTTATCCTACTGAACAAGTTAAGCATCTCCAATTGTGGACTATTAACCATCACATTCTTGATATATTTTTGTTAACTTAACAAATTGCATGACAAACAGTATAGATCCCCATCAGATATGGCATCTGATCGGGATCCATACTGCTTTCTAACGTAGGGGTTGTCCATAACAGCAGGTTATTATTGGATTCATATTTATATAAATGGAGTAAACTATTGCTTAACATTTTGTATTTCTGATGATAATAAACCATAAATATATTGTTTTCCTCCTTTGTGTTAGCCCTGGTCTATCTGGGGGCAAATGTCCCTTTCTGAAATAAGCAGTGGGGGGGGGGGGGCGGGGGGGGGGGCAAATGTCCACCTGTAAAATAAGCACTGGGGGCAGATGTCCATACCAAAAATAAGCTCGGGGGGGGGGGGGGGCAAATGTCCGGTTCGCATTTTCAACTGGGGGGAAAATGTCCATTTTTAGATTAATTCATTGGGGGGCAAATGTCCTGGGGGGGGGGGGGCAAATGTCCTGGAATCCACTGATTATGCATAAAGAGTTTCCTATTTTCCTATGTGACCCATATTAAAGCAACCACCCGAAAGAAAAGATTTATCATTACAACATGGACTGGCTCATATTTACAGAATTTGAATATCACACATATAGTGAAACTTTTGCCACCAAAAAATGGAAGTTTTCGGATACTAAATTTTGATATCTTTCTTACTCCTGCTCCAAACATAAGATTGTAGGAACTCGTTAAGAACCGCCTCGGCGAGGCGGCTCTAATAAGGACCACAATATCTGTTTTGACTAGAAGTAAGAAAAATAATGTATCAACAAACTGGGGTATTTTATGAATAGAGTGGTACCTTTTACAAAGGGCCACCCCTTGTCAACATTGTGAGTTAGACTGAGTCTGTTCATCTCCGTCTGGTGCACTAGGACCTGACCCTCAATGTCCACAAGGTGCCCAGATAGTGACATACAGGCCAGTCTCTTTATCGTCAAAGGGTTCCCACCCCCCCCCCACACACACACACCATGCGTCATTGTTAGTAAGACAGCGCCCGTTCATCTCTGTCTGGTGCAGTAGGACCTGACCCTCAATGTCACAAGGTGCCCAGATAGTGACGTACGTCAGCTCTGTGTTGTCAAAGGGATCGCCCCCCCCCCCCACCTACACAGACACCATGGGTCATTGTTAGTTAGACTGAGCCCGTTCATCTCCGTCTGGTGCACTAGGACCTGACCCTCAATGTCTATAAGGTGCCCTGATAGTGACATACAAGTCAGCTCTGTATTGTCAAAGTGATCCACCCCTCCCCCCGACCCAACTCGCCCCCCCCCCCCCGCCCCCCCAACACACATACACCAAGAGTCATTGTTTGTAGACCGAGCCTGTTACTAGGACCTGACCCTCAATGTGTCCACAAGATACCCAGATAGTGACATACAAAGTCAGCTCTGTATCGTCAAAGGGATCCACCCCCACCCCCACCCCACCCCCTTTCACCTTCACCATGAGGCATTGTTAGTTAGACTGAGCCTGTTCATCTCCGTCTGGTGCACTAGGACCTGGCCCTCAATGTCCACAAGGTGCCCGGATAGTGACATACAAGTCAGCTCTATCTTGTCAAATGGATGGATACCGCCCCCCACCCTTGTCACCATGAGTTATTGTTAGTTAGTTAGAATGAGCCCGCTCGTTTCCGTCTGGTGCACTAGGTCCTGACAGGTGCCCAGATAGTGACATAGAAGTCAGCGCTGACTTCTTCCTCAAAAAAGAAACCACTTTTGAAGAATGTGCCATGAGTGCCACTCTGACAATTTCCAATCCAGAAAAAATATATAACCCTTAAAATGACTTACGTTCCTAAATAGCTAGATTGATTTTGAAATTATTTCACAGAAATGTTCCTTGGGCCACTGTCAGCCAAAAATTGTTCAAACCGTCCACTCCACCTTATATTACCTGCCATAAGGATCAGCTGAGCGACCCAGGGCCATCATGGCCCTCTTATTTGAATGAAGATGTTGCATATTTTCCTTATTTCTAGTCTAAACATAGATTGAATGTGCTCGTTAGAACAGACTCAATGAGGCGGTTCTAACGTGTACCCACAATCTATGTGTTTGCACCAAAAGAAGAAATGGTAATAATTACCCCTTAAACCCCGCTTTTCTCTATATAAAGTGCGGGTTCGAGGAGCCATAATTTCATGACTTATTAACCTGACGCGAAGAGCATACAACGAAGACTATGAATAGACAGCGCGGATGCACAGACTGACCTGAATTTCGATGGGCGCACGTGTAAATGGCAGGAATATAAAATGACTGCAAATAGCCATTTTAACGTTTTTCGGCTATTTGCAGTTGACTGCAAATAGCCATTTTAAACGTTTTTTTGGCTATCTGCAGTTGACTGCAAATAGCCATTTTAACGTTTTCTGGCTATTTGCAGTTGACTGCAAACAGCCATTTTAACGTTTTTTGGCTATTTGCAGTTGACTGCAAATAGACTCTTCCTTTTTTATAAAGGTGCCTTTAGAAACGGTTAAACAATAGATAAAGATTTTATAAAGACTCTTCTTAAAGGGCATCACTTTATTATGCTCTACGATGAATATTTGAGCAGTATTTCATTTTATTTTTAACGACATTAAAATTAGCTTCGAAATAGAAAAATAATCTATACTTTAATGAAGCATTGAACAACGTTTGATCGCCACCGCAGGGCACTTAATACCAGCTGCAATGAAGTGAAATTGAAACTGCGTGTATTGATTTTGTTTTTGAAAAAGTAACTTAGGAGAAATAGACTGTTTTGCCACTTTCCCATTCAAATACATTTGATCTTGACTAAAAGTAAGGCAGGGTAAACCAAGTGTCAACAAATCCGGCATGGCTACATACTCCCAATGCAGTTTACCAAGTTTCAAGCTTCCTAGATTTGTACATTTTTACCGGGTATGCGAAGTGTGGCCGTCTTGATCATTAGACCAAGATCTTATGAACAACTTTGATTTCCCAATTCCGGGAACTCCATTTGTAATTTCGTTCAATCAGCCCAGTAGTTTCAGAGGCGGCGACAATAAAATAACTAAATCCGTAGTATTCAGAACAAAGGTCTATAAGTGACCTTAACCTTTCGTATTTATACAAGTTAATTTCACCTGAATGCACAATTCTACGTTTATGTCAAAGGACACGATAGAATAAGAAAATTCATTGTTTTGCTTTTTTTTTTCAGTGTAAGAAGGAATATTATTATGTATCCTTTTCATAACGAATTTGACGAAATGTCGTAGAATGACAAAACATTGAAATCCTGTGAGTACAGGGCTGGGTATACTCAGAACGGGACACAACCACTAGGCCGCTGGCTATCTTGTAGAAAAGACAAAGACGTGCCACTGAACGTCTTTCTTCAAGGGATTTCCAGTCCAACTTGTGCAGCAATGAAGAGACGTTAGTTGTTCTGGCATTGTCATGTCCAGTGGGTTGCACATCTTTGGACATTTCAACCTTATAAGTGTTCCTTTTTGTATGGCTGTCCCATATGGTTGAAGCATACTCCAGCGGGGTATTTATGTAATAATGTAATTAAGGTAGGGATTTTTGACCTGCACACGGGATAGTTCTTCCTGCAAAGGGGCGGGGGTGGGGTCGGGGCGCCATTTATCGTCCCGTTCCGAAGGACCATGTTCTTTGTGGTATTTATCCTTGCAAAATATGCCAATGGAGCATGTTCGGACACCGCAATTTTATTACCGCTGCCGGGAATCGAACCGGGAGCCTGTAGCAACATAGGCAAGTGCACTAACCACTGAGCTACCAAGCATGCTTTCACTTTTGTAAAAAGTTAGCTGGCTTGGAATTAGGTTAACCTTCAATGTGTAAGCAGATTTATCTGTTCTACTGTTTTTCGTTTCCTGGTTGTCATAGTACAAGATTGCTGGTTTTGTTTATATATGAAACTGGAATCAATTTTTGGAATCCTTGGCTATTATACAAGTTTCCATATTTACTGGCACAATAATACAGCATACCATGAACAGCTTTATTTTTGAATTTGCAAACCTATGACTACACAAATTATATGTGCTAAGCGCCTTGTGCTATAGGACGATCCAACGAATTAACCCAAGTAAATTTTACAGCTGCCACCTGGGCTACGATGTTTCCTTAACCTTTTATTTGTGTGAAATACTGTATTGTGTTCTCTTTCGATATACAATCGGATCTGTTTATTTCTTTCCGCTGTCTCTTAAACACGAACGTCGAATCAATAGCAGGCGTTACCAGAAGATAAAACGGCAAACGGACTTAAGTCGCTGCCTTTCGGTAGAAGAAAGGAAATTTGTATCAATAAGACTTAAAGGAACTCATTTTTGATTTTTATTCTACAGGATAGGATGATCCACTCAAAGGTTGATAAGCGCATCATTCTCTCGGCGCTTGCAGCAAAGGCTATTTAAAGTCTCATTCCTGTTTTGTCTGGTGTACCGCAAGGGTCAGCAGTTGAGCCGGTACTTTACATTCTTTCTTTATTTCTTTCTTTCTATCTTTCTACTGATACAGCGATCGGTCACATTTGACCATTACTCCCAGGTGTACATTACATACACTCCAGGTTTTGCAGAATGAAAGCCTACACAGTAATCATTTAATTACGATAGGGATCTTTTACCCGATTTTACCCGAACAGGGGATGGTTCAGGGGGGGGGGGGGGGGGGTTCCAATTAACGTCCCAACCCAAAGGACGGTGCACTTGCGGCATTTGTCCCTGCAAATGATGCCAGAGGAGTATATTCGGACACCGCAATGTTATTACCGCTGCCGGGAATCGAATCGGGGGCCTATAGTATCAATGGCAAGTTGCACTAACCACTGCGCTGTTGTTCATTAATGATATATGTGTTTCCATCAAGTCATCAACCCGTTGTTGCTGATGACTGCGTCCTGTATATTCTTATGACATTCTCTACAAGTTAACCTGGAAAGGCTGGCAGACGAATGCCACAAAGTGCACCGCCCTTCGGATCGGGACGTTAACTGGAGACCCCTGTGCAGGGAGAAGCCATACCCTACGCAGGTAAAAGATCCCTACCGTAATTACATGAGGACTGTGTAGGCTTTCACCCTGCAAACCTGGAGTATATGTAAAGTACATATGCCGAAAATGTCCTTGAGTGCGTAGGCATAATACGAAGAAAGAAAGAAAGAAAAGAAAGACAGATGAATTTCAATGTGGCTAAATATCCAACGAGGTTGTCATGGCAACTCTCAATCAAACTCCTCACTTCACCAGCAAATGCAAGGCAAGCATCAATCCGCCAATATTTTGACATCACCACTGCCAACAACAATTGTTTGCTGTCTTCTTGACCTTTTCAACCTTTTGAATCTCAAATAACATTGGGATGACAAACCGCCAATACATACTTTAGCTGAGGGAGAACCAGTGTTTCGTATGCATTATCCTTTGTCTGCCTGGATGCAAAAGCCACATTAAGCCTAAGAAATACTAATGTACTACTTGTGTTTAATATAAAACATACCCGGCTTAATGGACTCACATATGGACACATTTATTCTGGACTCTGAGAAACCACTCTCTCATGAGCACCTGGAATTCAAATTACTTGTGTACGGCATTGGTAGGGGGAACTCTCAAATAGATACATTCCTTTTGCTATAAAAAAACAGCGAGTTGCTGTCAATGATCAATCTTCAGAGTTGGCGCGAGTTTTGTTCTTGGGTCCCACAAGGGACTGTTGTTGGTCCACTATTATTCTGCCTGCAAATTAGGGATATTTCCACTGACGTTGACTCAGAAATAAGACGACTGTGTTTGCTACCGGAAAATTAGACAACAGAGGACTCAGTGCAACTTCAGGATGATATAGATAGACTAGGATGTTGGGCACAAAGATGGGGCATGCTATTTCAGCCCATTACAGATGACTAGGAATAATACAAATTAGGCCTCTTACACCTTAGAGGAAACGGCCCTCCAGAATACGGGTTCCAGATTTCAGATTGAAACCACATTAGCAACATGCATACTAAGGCAAATAGAATACGATTTCCTGAGGCGAAATTTTCATCAGTGTCCTGAATATGTAAAAGGGGCAACGTTTTTAGGACTTGTTCGACAAATCTTGGAATACGGTATTTGTAGCTTGGTCCCAATGCAGAAATTGAAAAAAGTTCAAAATAGAGGTATCAGATAACAAGCAATTACTGCTTCAGAACTAGGAGTATGACTGGAATACTAGGACAATTAAGATGGGAGTTTCTCAAGAAAATGAGAAGAGACAGTAGGCTCATACTGTTGTTATACAAAGGTCTAAAGGATGCTGCCAGGATTTCAACAGATGACCTTGACCCCCCCCCCCCCACCAGCTAGGCGCTGACTGTAGAAATCCCCATTCACTACCGTTTCAGACTCCTACTGTCATTTACAAATAATCCTTTAAATCTCATACCATTAGAAATTGGAAAACCCTTCCCGATTCAATCATTTCCACAGCTGAAGGTGCTGAGTATAGTGTAGCTAAGTTTCTGTCTTTGGGGAGAGAGTGGGACCAATTTCCTATATCACATGTTCTAGTGTATGAATGTTGGTGATGGCCGAATTGATTTGCATCTGTGACATGCTTAACGAATTGGAGAGGCCATATCTGGAGGCCTGTTGTGAACAGTTCTCCTGAAACTTTCTTTGAACGATAATTGCTGATACATTGTCTCAACCTGTTTAAGATACCTGAACCTGTTTTGTTTGTTTTTTTATGTTTAGGTTTTACGTACCCATCAACGATATTAAGATCATTTTGAAGACGTTCTTTCCGATTTTGTGAGACTTTTACCCGACACAGGATGAAATGACGTCTAAAGCCATATCGCCAAAAGAATCTGATATGACTTTGCCGCTGTAGTGTAAACAGAATTAAACACCACACTGTTCTTTAGGTGTTTGTACGTGTACCAACATGGTTGCCCTGAAGAATGTTTTCCACCAGAACTGTTCTTCATTGTGATTACCTTCCTTCTTTGGTAGACTTCAAAGGAGTTAAAAGGCTGTATGATGTAGATTTGAGATAGCATAGCTCTGCTATATAATTCAGTATTCGAAATAGTTTTAAGGACTCATCCATTGTTTTTAGCTAATATCTAAATGTAGCCACCCACTTAACCGAGGAAATGGTCAGAGACCGGCTCATGACAGGATAGGTAAACTAACGAACCTTACCGCCTACTGATTAACCCACAATGCACTTACATAAAGAAACATGTTCGAAAAACGTGTACGTAAAACTTTTCTAATAAAACATCATATCTGTACGATGTCAATTTCTCCATGGTCATCTGAAAAAAAAATGACTTTATTGAATGAAAGAGTCAAGGCTATAAGGACCTCTATTTGAGCTTTTTTTTCTCTAGTCTGGGTTATTCATCCCGATATTGACGTAAAGTAGAAGTAAAACAAAGATCAGGAATCGATACAATTAACTTACTCCACCCACCAAAGACACCAAAGGGAAAGAAACACAAACATGAAGCGAGCGGATAATTATGGAAACCTAAACGAAGAAAGGCCATAAGGACAGTTACTTTCCTCACAAAATGGCCAAATGGCCATCCAAAATAAAAAGACACAAGTGATACACACAGTAAGTAACAAACAACAACATAAATAAACCGCCACAGAAGAACCGCCTTGGAACGGTCAGTGAAAAGAATTCCACTGGTGGTGGGGGGGGGGGGAGCTTAAATCGATTATACATGGCCATAATCCTCGCCCTAACCTCTGTCTCGGTATACACTAATTTTGTTTAGTTCGCATAAAAGCTTCCAAACTCATCAGTGTAACATCTCCGAGAAAATACAAAAAACTACAGAGATTAAACAAGGTTGAGGACTCGACAGCAAACAACAACAGAATTGCTGGAGCAAAAGAAAACCAACAAGAAAAAAGTCTGCAAGAAATGCACAACGGAACCAAACATTGTGAAGTGTTCATGTTTTTCTGGGTCAGACAAGTTAAACATGATCAACCGCTTCTGAGACACCCGAACAGAATCAATGATTGTTTCTCATGCGTTATGCAGTTGTAACCTGGTAATGTCTACAGTCTTAACCAGCATGATATCTACAGAGCCTCCGCTATGTGGCTGCAGATATAAGCCTAAACTACTTAGAAAGAGCTTAACTGATTGGCCAAGCTTAACATAGCTAATCACTACCTGAGTTTAAAAAGTGACGGGTTTTCGGCAGCAACAGAAATGAAAGCAACTGAGCCAGGAAACGCCTCCTTTTGTCAATTGGAATGTTTTTTGGTTTCTTCGCTATTTCTTTGCGAAATTCCTATCGTATATCAGGCCGCCCGTGAGGTGGCCGGAATAAGAATATCTGTTTTATTTAGATGTTGCAAAAGCAGTACAGCAAGTGAGGGAAATGATATACATGTATTATCAACTTTTTCTTTTCAATAGAACATGTAATATACGAAGAAAGATCAACCGAATCACTTAAAATGCATAATTTAACACCATGAAAGAATGGGGAAGAAAATAATTGTTATGCAGCAGACAGCAGGTCTAGTTTTTAATCAAGTTATGGTTGATGAATATGCTTCTCTCTATTATTGCAATACGCGCGGGGGGGGGGGGATGTTGGGTGGAGATCGTGTCTCTAACTCGATGACGTCCCCAACTTAAAACTTTATTAGTGGTTGGTGCCTGATGCTTTGTCTTTGGCTTGACTCTTCATGGTCTACCTGGTGGTTTTCTTAAGCTCCGGCTTACAGAATGTGCATTCAATAACACAGCGCGCCTATATAGGCAATGCAAAATAACTGTGTTTTATTCTGCAACAAATCACAGCTCGGAAGAGCGTGACGTGTGACGTCATTAAAAACTGCAAATTTATGACGTCACTAGTCGATTTACTTGAAGTTAGACGGTGTAACGTCATTTTCTCGCATCGAAAACGTTAGAAAAGGATATAAATGCATGCGTTTCAGTCGATAATTTTAGCGGGATTTCTTCTAACAATGGCGAAAAGTTGTGAGATTTTGAAGGAAACAACAACATTATTGCCGATTTTCAGCGTGTTAGAATCGAAATAGATCAGCTCTAGCCAGTGATTTGCTGGGTAATAAATCACAGTTTGTCGGTCAGTTGTAAGTATACAAATCACGCGCGCTACGCGCTCGTGATTTGTCTACTTTACAACCGACCTCCAAACTGTGATTTATTACACAACAAATCACAGTCAGAGCTGATCTATTTCTTAAACAAGCTACGAGCCCTCGTCTTTGTTTCAACACAGTTATTTAATTTGATTTGTATTTCAGTTTGTTCTAATGTGTCTGTTAGTCTGTGATGGTTCATGGATTGAGATAGTTACCTTCAAGTCGACCAACTATTTAATGTGTTTTAAATAATATTAGATTCTAGAGAGAAGGTTGGACCCATAAAATTGATTTAAACACCCCAGTAGTTCTCGGTACCGATAGTCCTAAGGCGGTGGTTCGGATGTTGTTTACTTGTAATATTAGCTTTGTCACATGTTTCGACGGGGCTTTTCATGTTGTTTTTTGCGTATGATTATTTATTTATTTATTTATATATATATTTATTTATTTATTACCTGCGCCTGCTGTACCGTGATCACCTCTTGTGGGACAAGAGGGAGCTGTTTGCTATGCTGTTTGTGGTTTGTCTATTCCCTGTTTTGTTTTCTCCATTGATGGTTATTTTTCCTCTTGGTTCCATTGGTAGGCTGTAATCGTTTATTGTGACTATTTTTCATATTTGTTTTTATATTTAAAAACACACAGTTGCTTATACTAATCATCTCCTGCAAACTCAAGCGATAATAAAATGCAACAATAACTAGTTGAATTGTCGAGTATTTTAGCATCATATTGGTGAGACCGTTTGTTCTAACATGAACAGTAAAAATAGTGAGAAAGGGAGAGTGAGAGAACAAATCCGCAAGTACGTGACCTGAACCAAAAATAGCTGTTTTTGACAATAATAGCTTGTGTACATTTTATGTTTTTTTTGTTTTTTTTAGCTGAACCCACTGGTGTTGATTTAATTACGGCACCCACCTGTGATCTGGCAACTGACAATTGTACAGTTAAATGTAGAACAAGATCATGTACTTATCCAAACCCAACTTTTACATGGTTTTATACCGCAGTAAGTAGGATGTACTTTTTGTGCCAACGTCAAAGATCATACTAAATACAACCATTAAAAACAAGAGGACCATGATGTACCTTACTCAATTGTGAAGTTGCTGCTTGAAGACTTTGTATAAATAAAATGTGCAAACATTAAGCACCAGGGCTATAATTTGAAGATTCTTCGTAGAGGTCCACTAGATGTATGTCTATGTAAAATATGTGGGCCCCTTGGCGGGGCTATGTTTTACCCCAGAAGTCCACTAGACAAAGCTGTGTAACCAATAGGCCTGGTCCTTCTGCTTTCAGACAAGAACATTTTTAAAAGTTTTACATATATAACTTAAGAATACACACACACACAAAAACAAATAGCAGACTGGTATTGAGTCTGTTCATGACCAGTACTGAAATGTGCAACACCGGCAACGCCCTCTAGTATCGGCTTAATCAGAACCCTATTTTCAAATCGATTATTATTAAACTCAGTGGTCCCTTTACGAAAACACGCCTATATAAATACATTGTAAACTTTACCACCGAAAAAAAACACGAAAATTTTAGAATGAAACATTGATATTTTTCTTATTTATGCTCAAAATATAGATAGTGGCCTTGATGAGCCGGTTCTATCGAGTACCCACAATCTATATTTTAGAGCAGAAATAAGAAAATAAGGTTTACCCCTGTAAACCCAAGTTTTACTATATAAAACTGGGGTTCTTGGGGTCAAAATTATATAGGCGTGTTTTCGTGACGCCAAAGGAACAGAAAATATAATCTGCACTATGATGCTGTATGGAAGACTTTTACGACCGCCACACGGCACAACACCAGCTGCAGTGAAAATAAATAAGTTCTGAACAGTTGGATCATTTGGAAGCAAAGAATAGACTCAATAAACGAAAGTAGCAGACTCGGTTTTATTGAGTCTGTTCATGACCAGTATTGTAATGTGTAACACCGACCGCGCCCTCTAACCTTGCCCTGTTGGAAAATAACTGTTATTTCGTTATGACGTACGGAGAGACTTTTTAAACCTTATGTAAAACTTGTGGAGCGCAACGCTGGGCCATTTTATCCCATGGTCCATAGGTTAAATAATCTTAGCAGAAGTGTAATAGATAAAGGTGACTGCCAAATATAAATGACCTATGCCTTTTGGTTTCGGATGAGATTTTCTCAATACATCACGTGAACAAGTCCGTGAAATGAACACCCCCTAAACCCAACTATATACAGCGAAATCTGGCGTATGCGGGGGTATACATTATTTTTCGTATTTCTTCTTCAAGATATAGGTTGTAGGTTAGAACCTATGTTTTTAGTGTAAAAAAGACAACAAAATCACAGACATTCATCAGAAGAGTAGCCATTTTGGAGATGTGAGTGAGTATTCGAGTTTTACGTCTCACCAACAGTTAAGAAATATATGGGCTGCATGATGCTTCCACGCAGAGCTGAATCCGTCCCGTACACTATTACTGGTAAACCGCTTAGAGGATCTAAGCCTGTCCAGGAACCGCGGTGCGAGGTGGACCGCCAATGCTAATAAACCCTATTGGTTTCATTGGGCGACAGGGCTTGAGATGTCATTTCATCACAATGTCGGGTAAAAATCCCACAAAATTGGAAGCAACGTCCCCAAAATGACCTTTACAGTGTTGACGGGGACGTTAAACCTCAAATCAAACAAACAAACAAACGGAGACGGGACATCGGTTGAAAGCCTGGAGAAGCCCGGGATCGATCCTGCTACCCCTGGTTTACAAGGCGAGTAGCATAACCACTACATCATGGCGTCTTCCTTTGGATAACAAATGCACTATTTCGCACGGGTGATACCGTAGTGATAAGTCTGTAATATGAACAATCTTGGCAGAGGTCCTCTGGACAACTGTTTGCGGACTATTTTTGGCCCAAGGGCTGAGAAATGAACAATCTTGGCAGAGGTGTACTGGACTAAACAGTGTATCAAATATCAAATCTCTGAGCCTTCTGTTTTCAGACAAGAAGATTTTTAACGTTTTCCCTATATATAAGGCAATGATCAGGAATCGATACAATCAACCAACAGCTCCCATCAGAGACACCAAAGGGAAAGACACACAAACACGAAACAACAGACCCTAATGGAAACACCAATAACGGAAAGCCAAAATGACAGTCACTTTCCCACAAAATGGCCAACAGGTTATTCTAAATAAAATAACATAAGCGACACAAACACTCAAAGACAAACCTAGAAAAAGTTGGCCCTGGGGCGGGGCCATTTTTAGCCCAAGGTCTATGATTTAAACAATCTTGTTAGAGGTTCACTAGATAAAACTTCATGGCCCAAGGGCTGAGAAATGAAATTGGAAGAGGTGTAATGGACAAAACAGTGAACCAAATATGAAAGACCTGGGCCTTCTGATTTCAGACAAGAAGATTTTAAAGTATTTTCCCTATATAAGCCTATGTAAAATAAGCGGACTCTGGGGCGAGGTTATTTTTGGCCCCATGGCTATAAAGGGGGAGTTCCAAATCTGCCCACTCACAGATTTTCTTGAAACTTCAGTTGTTGTTTACTTGAGGTCTGTCAACTATATAAATAACTTTGTTTCATTTGATACATTGCTATAGGTCTCAGGAGAGCTCCCTGAGGTAATCCCCTGCAGAGGTCATACACACCTGGGAAGATTTCATTCTAAAATCAACAGGTTTAATTATTTACAAATTGTGTTGCTTTGATTGGCAACAGAACTGTATACGGATTAATCTAATATGAATATTGTAAATGTGTCTGTGTCTTTAATTTTTTTTGATAAAGGAGCAGTCTCTATAAGGCTATTTTCATGGCCACAATCGATTTCCTTTAAACTTTGTAGCTTCAAATTGGTACATGTTGGCTGTCTAATGGTGAATTTTTAGACTCTTTGGTCCACTGGTTTTTGCTGTATACACTATTAAAGTGGGTGGGGTAATGTCACCCCATCAAGGGTATACCAACAAAAATGCTATTATTTTTTTCAAAGAGCATGACTGGAGGCGATGTTTGCCGTATGCTTACTACCCTTTTAGGCATAACAGCCGGAGATAACAGTCTTAT
Organism: Lucinisca nassula; assembly: GCA_963580285.1. NCBI lineage: Eukaryota > Metazoa > Mollusca > Bivalvia > Lucinida > Lucinidae > Lucinisca > Lucinisca nassula. The sequence goes on from CAUZLF010000635.1 coordinate 16,286, forward strand.
AAATATCAAACTAGAGAAGAGTTTATACGCACTTGTAAGTTGTAACAAAATATTAGTAATTTTTATTCCCCAACTTTACGAAAAACCACAGCACCTTTACAGTTTTCAACTTATTTCAAAGATCTTTCATAAATATAATGTTGATGTAATAGTCATTCTAGGTATATGTCAGAATTATTGTTAGTTCATAAAACTTAAGAGTTACCTGCCCCTGAAATTGAATTTTACCCTTTTTTTAATCAGAGTGCATTTATCCATTTGTAGTACTCACAACTTCATTTGGGAGTGAATAAACCGATTCCATGCAAATATAATTAAAAAGATGTGGACAAAGAAGTCATTTGATTTAATAGTGCATGCTAGCAAGCACATGAGCCAGCATCCCACGGTACGAGCGCCACTTCTTCACCAACAGTACCATCCAGTGATTGGGTTCAGTCCTTGTGGTCTAAACACATTGCAAAACGAGCAAACAATTCTTACATAGTCGCCAACATATGGTATTTTACTATTGGATATTTTGTTGCTAAGCCTTCCACTTTGTAATTCCCCCATTAGCTGATTCGACAACGTATCTCACTGAATCATTCGCCTCTTCAGTCGTATATTGCTTCTGAGATTTGATTAGCAAGTGAAGCATATGAGAATTGATTTCATAACCCTTTAGTATTTCTCTAACATATCTGAATCATACATCAACTTTTGCAAATGTCCTATTTGGGGATTCAAATTCTGATGTTGCAATCGCAGTGGCTGATGGAACATACATATATATTGAGAAGAGTGGAAACTTCTCATTTCAGAGAAGATCTTATTCCGTACGTAAAGGACAGCCTTTGCTGAAACCTATGATGCTTGTGGCCACTGATGGTTACATTTTGACTGTGATGGGACCGTATCTTGCAGATGGGAAAAACACAGATGCTAAGATTACCGAACACATGTTAGAGACTAATGCAGAAAATATTACTGACCGGTTTGAAAAAGATGATGTTCTCGTTGTAGACCGCGGCTTCAGGGATGCTATAGATATACTGAAGGATTTTGGAATCAATTCTCATATGCCTTACTTCCTAAACAAATCTCAAAAGCAACATACGACTGAAGAGGCGAATGAGTCAAGGCTAGTTACAAAGGTGAGATGGGTTGTCGAATCAGCTAATGGGAGAATCAAAAAGTGGATAGCCCTTAGCAACACAATGCCCAATAGTCAAATACCATATGTTGGCGACTATGTAAGGATTTTTTGCTCATTGTGCAATGCATTTAGACTACCTTTGGTTACAAGCAAAGATTCAGGCAAAGTAATTGCTAGAAGAATGATGGCCCTAGCAATAGCTCCATATAAGCTGCCGGATAAGGTCGTAACTAGAATTCCGCCGAAGGCTATGTCGTGCATGTGGCGCGCAAAGCCATCGAACCATGATATGTAGGTCAAGGTCAAACATAGATGCTCGCTCAAAAGATCCCATTCTCAAATGCAAGCTTGTACTAAGTATCATTAATGAAGCTCTAATAATTCTTGAGAAATTAACTTAACCATTCGGGTGAACGCTAGGGTGGTCACATATTTTACAAAGGCAGTGAACCATGAAATTTAGGTCAAGGTCAAATATGGATGCTTGCATTTAAGTTGTCATCCCCAGATTTAACTTTGCACCAAATATCATTAATGAAGCTCATAAATTTTCAGAAATAAACTTGACCATTAGGGTGAACGCTAGGGTGGTCGCAATATTTTACAAAGTCAGTGAACCATGAGATATAGGTCAAGGTTAAATATGGATGCTTGCATTTAAGTTACCATCCCAAGATACAATGTACCAAGTATCATAAATAAAGCTCTTATAGTTCTTGAGAAATAAACTTGACCATCAGGGTGAACGCTAGGGTGGTCGCAATATTTTACAAAGTCAGTGAACCATGAGATATAGGTCAAGGTTAAATATGGATGCTTGCATTTAAGTTACCATCCCAAGATACAATGTACCAAGTATCATAAATAAAGCTCTTATAGTTCTTGAGAAATAAACTTGACCATTAGGGTGAACGCTAGGGTGGTCACAATATTTTACGAAGTCAGTGAACCATGAAATATAGGTCAAGGTCAAATATGGATGCTTGCATTCAAGTTGCCATCCACAGATACAAGTTTGTACCACATATCATTATTGAAGCTCTTATAGTTGAGAAATAAACTTGACCATTAGGGTGAACCTAGGGTGGTCGCAATATTTTACAAAGTCAGTGAACCATGAAATGTAGGTCAAGGTCAAATATGGATGCTTGCATGTAAGTTGTCATCCCCAGATACAAGTTTGTACCAAGTATCATTAATGAAGCTCTTATAGTTCTTGAGAAATAAACTTGACCATTAGGGTGAACGCTAGGGTCGTCGCAAATGTTGAAGCCTTGACGAACGGACGAACGAACGAACGGGCGGAAAACCGGGCGCCTATATCGCGCCATGCTAATAGCAGGCGCGACAAAAAATGGCTGGGATAAAAAACGGGTTATTTGGATAAAGATCGATGATGAGAAACTTGAGAATTTCCCAGAGATGACTGAGGATGAACTCAGGGATTTGAAACTGGGTATTTACCAGCTGAAACAAGCCAAATCCTACACAGATGAACATTTTAACGACAATGGATCATATGAGATAATGGCACACAAAGAAGAAGATGGTGTTTTCAAAGCACAGATACGTTCTTGCCACACGTCTAATAAAACATATAACATGTGGGTTGAATATACATAAGGACTGAACCCAATCACTGGGTGGTATTGTGGGTGCAGAAGTGGAGCTCGTACCGTGGGATGTTGCGCACATGTGGCTTCTGTTCTCTGGTATTTGGGATATTACCGGAACATAACAGAAAATAGTGAAGCAAAACCAAGCCGGGAACATATTGATTTTGATTATGATGCTGCTGTTGACACATGGAGTACATCTAGCGATTCAGAGGAAGATCAGTAAATTATCAAATTCTTAAACATGTCGTGAGACCATACAGGTTTATATTTAAGCACAGTATCAGTCTAAAATGATGTTCCACAACATGAGCAAAGCATGCTTTGGTGGTCAAAAATGTTTGACAGTTGACAAATGTTCCATTTGCACCTGAAAATTAGGAGTTCATATATAACCAAAAAATAAAAAATAAAAAAAAAGGAAATACTAGCATGCACTGTTAAATCAAATGACTTCCTTGTCCACATCTATTTAAAAATATTTGCATGGAATCGGTTTATTCTGTTTCAAATGAAGTTGTGAGTACTACAAACGGATAAATGCACTCCGATTTAAAAAAAAAATGGGTAAAATCCAATTTCCGGGGCGGGTAACTCTTAAGTTTTATGAACTAACAATAATTCTGACATATACCTAGAATGACTATTACATCAACATTATATTTATGAAAAATCTTTGAAATAAGTTGAAAACTGTTAAGGTGTTGTGGATTTTCGTAAAGTTGGGGAATAAAAATTACTGATATTTGGGTACAACTTACAAGCGCGTATAAACTCTTCTCTTGTTTGATATTTATAAGACTGTTATCACCGGCTGTTATGCCTAAAAGGGTAGTAAGCATACGGCAAACATCGCCTCCAGTCATGCACTTTGAATAAAAATAATAGCATTTTTGTTGGTATACCCTTGATGGGGTGACATTACCCCACCCACTTTAAAAGTGTATACAGCAAAAACCAGTGAACCAAAGAGTCTAAAACTTCACCATTAGACAGTCAATATGTACCAATTTGAAGCTACAAAGTTTAAAGGAAATCGGCTGTGGCCATGAAAACAGCCTTATAGAGACTGCTCCTTTATCAACAAAATTTCTTGAATTTTTCATGATAATTTATAAAAAAAAGGTCTTCATCATAAGTATTAGATGTGTTACTGATCTTGTCACCCAAATATATTTCATAAAATAGGCCACATATATCCTCCATATACAAAACAAATTTCATAAAATCAGAAACCGGTAAAATTGTTTTTGATTGCTAGGTAAAAGTTTAGGTCTATTTTTGTGCTAAAATCGGTTGCAATAACAGGGGACAAGTTTTTCTTGAAGTTTATTTTTATGGTGTTTTATGCCCATTTAGTGCCACCTTATCATACAAAGCTTAACATAGGCATTTATGTAATAACAACCCCCCACACACGCATCCCTACCCCCACCCACCCACCCACCCCCCCCCCCCCCCCAAAAAAAAAAAAAAAACAAAAAAACAATAAAACATGTAATCGAGAATATACATTAGCAACATATACAAGTTCTATCCAAACATTTTAAAGAGAAAAATAAAATGCCTTCATGATATATGTTAGTGTTGCAAAAATGATAGTGCTGAAAAAAATATAACGACACAAAAGGAAAAAGACAAGGTGTCCTTTTTGCCATATTATATTTGGTATTTTTGTAAATTTTCTGCAATACAAAGACACTTGATGTCAGTAATACTCAATGAAGTATTGATTTTGCTTAATAAATGACTTTCATAATCCTATTTTATTCTTTAATTATTTTGTTAGTATCATTTTCTTCTTTAAATAAAACAGCAGTAAATAATTTGCCAACTGTGAAGATCAGACTGATGTTCTGATTTTTTCTTATCAGTCCATTTATTAATAATCAGGTCTGAGAGTTTAGCTATTTCTAAAGACTGTCCATAAAAATAAAAACAGTCTTTTAATTTATGGACTCACGTGTCTCTAGAAAAGCAATGCAAATCGTAAGAATTTTCACAAATTCGAAAATCGCAGTACATGTGTTACGCAACCTTCTTTATTACATGATAATCCGCGCGTAGCTAAAAACCGTTGTCTTGTTGATTAATAATTCAAGAACTTAAATAAGTGATTCTGTGTAGTTCAGGTTTTCTCCCTTACACTATAAACAATGAAATATGTCACCTGATTCGTGGCACACTTGTTGTAAAGTACATGAAGGGAGAAAACCTAAACAAGAATATCTTCCGTAGACGTTTTATATAAATACTCGAAAAGTAGACAACAGTTTGAGACAAAACTTTCTGTGTATGCAATTCATCATGTAACGGATAAGTTTATATAATACACTTTCTGCGATTTTTGAATTTTTGAAAATTCTTACGATTTGCATTGCTTTCTAGAGACACGTGAGTCCATAAATTTAAAGACTGTCTTTATTTTTATGGACAGTCTTTAGAAATAGCTAAACTCTCAGACCTGATAATTTTTCTTACATCATTTGTCAAAGAGACTCTCACTCCGCTCCACCAACAAAGGTTTTGTGAGATCATGAAAAACATTTGTGTTTTGCATTTTATCTTGGTTCGTTATAAAAGCTGCAAAAGTGAAAGCTGCAATGTTTTCAAAATAAATGCTTAGCTAGTCGCACTGGAACTAGTTGTACATTTGGTAATTTGCATACACTTCCCCAAATGAAATAGATGGAAGGCAAGTTGTTGCAACTAATTCATTTGATAGCTGATCTTATATTTTGATGTTGTAATGTCATTCGAATATTTAGTCATATGTATGCAGTACTTGCCATCTATGTTAAGTTTTCTAGCTCTGTATTCACCAGTTTTACAAATGACGTGAATCAGCTGTTAGCTGTACCACTAGCATATTTGCTGAACCAAAATCTGCATTTGGCTTTACATTTTCCTATAGTACTGATAGCATATGTACTGTTTGCTCTTTTCTTCCACAGAAATCGTTTGAAAGGTGAATTGAACAGTCTTCTCTATTGTATTTATAAATGTTTCTAAAAACTGCTTGTTTTCTGGATCATATATAAAAATATAACTTGATCATATTTAAGAATATAACTTCCTTACACTGATTTGCACAGCAGGGAACAGTTGGTGCGATGAAAGTAGATTGTAGTTAGTTCAGATTTCGAAGGGACATTGTCAGAGAGACAAAAGAGCCAAAACAACGGTGTTGCCATTTTGTCATGCGGACTGAACAAATTATTTGTCTGAATCGCGACAGAAGGGCGAGGATTGTGACCACGTAAAATCGATTTAAGCCCCCAGTGGAATTCGTTTGACTGACCTTACCAAGGAGGTTCTTCTGTTGCGGTTTATTTTTTTTTGTTATGTTTTGTCTTTGGGTGTTTGTTTCGCTTATAATATTTTGTTTTGGATAGCTAATTGGCCATTTTTGGGGACAGTAACTGTCCTTTTGGCTTTCCGCTACTAGTGTTTCCATTAGGGTATGTTGTTTCGTGTTTGTGTTTCTTTCCCTTTGGTGTCTCTGATTTGAGGTGTGGGTTTATTGTATCGATACCTGATCATTGCCTTCACTTCTATTTTGTCTACAGTAATCTGTCTGCAGTGGGTCAAAAGATCAAAAATATTGTCTGTGTTATTAGGACATGCATGCTTAAACCATAATAAAAAAACATCAATACTCTTGGCCATTCAAGCAAGCTGTGTCATTCCAGTATGACGATCAGACTTTTATAACATTTTAAGTAGAGTGCATCAGTTCAGTGCAAACTTATTAGAGAGTCAAGCAAAATTGTCTTGTTTATAGAACCATCCATTTTACTTGGCAGTTTAACAATCTTCGTCATACTAAATACGAAAATGCTTGTTCCGAAACAATTTTTTAATTGAAATTTAATTGAAATGTTAATAAGTTCGAAATGAATAATTTTTTTTTTTTTTTTTTTTTTTTGTTTTTTTTGGTGCTCCTCAGGATACCATAATTGATAAAAATGCTGATTATATGAGCTCATACTATACACAAACAAGGTTAAAACATACACATATTCATGTTTATATGTACTGGCAAGCAATTTCTCGATTAAGAATGTCATACCATATGATTTGAAAAAACATTAAAATATCTGACCCTTACCATTCAATGTTCAAATGCAGTGTTTTACCGGTCTCTGATTTTCAAGAAAGTTTTACAAAATGTTATACACATATATGGGTAAATTTCATATTAAAATGATGGGGTGACAATAACTGCAACAGTGTGAAATTAAAAGTCAAACATACTCCGAAAGATTTTATGGTTGTGAAGTCTGGGGTCTCCTCTATATGAAATTAAGCATGGTACATAGAAATTTATCTGAACAATAGTAAATATGATAAAGAAATAAGCACAAATGACTACAGTGATGCCTGAGAACAAAATAACTCCAAAACATTAGAAGCTGGAATGTATATATACACTAATTTGTGGGCACCCCTACTTCCAGATATGGAAATAAACAAAACATTGTAGATTTATAATGAAAACATATATGAGAGTGAAACAGCTAAAAATGAACAGTCATTTACCAGGCAGTAATTATGAGCAATATCATGGAAATCTGTGCGTGGGCAAAACCCTATGGAAATTTACTATATGCTGGAACTACCCCTTTAACTATCTTGATAGAGCTCCACTAGACAAAGTTGTGTACCAAATATCAAATGTTTGACTCTTTCTGATTGCGACAAGAAGATTTTAAAGGTTTTGCCTGTATAGTTAATTTTACACATGTAGGCCCCAAGGCGGGGCAGTTGTTGGCCCCATGGCTAGAATTTGAAAAATCTTGGCAGAGGCACACTTTACAAAGCCGTTGTACCAAATAACAAAGACCTGGACCTTCTGGTTACACACAATAAACAAGAGGGGCATGGTGGCCCTGGATCGCTCACCTGATCCACACTGTAGAAATGAAATGGTAGGTAGTACAGTAAGGTGCCTTGTCAGAAGGAAAATACATGCCAAATGGTTCAAAAGGTATGATAAAGTAGGTCAAAGGCCAAGGTCACAGGTTCAAATTTTTGTATGGATGTGAAGCCATTGTCACAAGGAATATACATGCCGAATATGAAGGCTCTATCTCAAATGGTTCCAAAGTTATGATCACGTAGGTCACAGATCAAGATGAAGGTCACAGGTCACAATTTATTGCATGAGTGGGAAAACCTTGTCACAAGGAACATACTTGCTTTATATAAAGGCTCTACCTTAAATGTGTCAAAAGTTATGACAAAAGTGGTCAAAGGTCAAAGTCACAAGTCAAACATTTTCCAATGGTGGGAAGCCCTTGTCACATGCCAAATATGAAGGCTTTATCTTAAATGGTTCAAAAGTTATTAGAAAAAAGTCAAAGGTCAAGTCACAGGTAAAGATATTCGCATGGGTGGGAAGCATTGTCACAAGGAACATACATGCCAAATATGAAGGCTCTACCTCAAATGGTTCAAACGTTATGATTAAGTAGGTCACATGTCAATGTCAAGGTCACAAGTCATTTTTGTATGAATAGGAAGCCCTTGTCATAAGGAAACTACATACCAAATATGAATGCTGTATCTCAAATGCTTCAAACATTATGACAAAGTAGGTCAAAGGTCAAGGTCATAAGACAAAATGTTTGTATGGATGGGAAGACCTTTTCACAAGGAACATACATGTCAAATATGAAGGCACTATCTCAAATGATTCAAAAGTTATGACGAAATAACCTAATGATCTTTTTTTAATTGACATCACCCATATTCGAACTTAATTTAGAAAGTTTCCGGATGATCATTCTGAGCAAGTTTTATGATGATTGGACTAAAACTGTGGCCTCTAAGAGTGTTCGCAACGTTTTTATATGATTTGACCTTCTGACCTACTTTTTGATCCGACATGACCCATATTCGAACTTGACCCAGATATTGTCAAGATGATTATTCTGACCAAGTTTGATGATGATGTGTCCAAAAGTAAGCCTCTAGTGATTTCACAAGGCTTTTCTATGATCTGACCTACTGACCTACTTATTGACCAGACATGACCCATATTCAAAATTAACCGAGATATTGGCAAATGATCATTCTGAGCAAGTTTGATGACTATCGTACCAAAACTGTGGCCTCTATGGTGTTCACAATGTTTTTCTATGGTTTGTCTATGATTTGACCTACAGACCTACTTTTTGACCCGACATGACCCATATTCGAACTTGACCGAGTTATTGTCAAGACGATCATTCTTCCGCAAGATTTATGATGATCGGACCAAAATTGTGGCCTCTGGTGTGTTCACAAGGTTTTTCTATGATTTGACCTACTGACCTTCATTTTGACCCGATATGACCCATAGTCGAATTTGACTGAGATATTTTCATCATCATCATCATCAGCAAGCTTGATGATGATCGGACCAAAACTGTGGCCAGTGATCACAAGGGTTTTCTAGGATTTGATCTACTGACCTACTTTTTGTCCCTACATTACCCATATGCGAAACTGACCGAGATACAGTTAAGATGATCATTCTGAGAAAGTTTGATGCTGATTGGACCAAACCTGGAATGTTCACAAGGTTTTTTCCTAGGATTTGACCTATTGACCTACTTTCTAATCCGAGATGACGCACATTCGAGCCTGACCGAGATATTTTCAGGATGATTGTTCTGAGTAAGATTGGTGATGATCGGACCATAACTGTGGCGTCTACAATGTTCAAAATGTTTTTCTATGATTTTACCTATTTACCTACTTTTTGATCCGACATGACCCATATTCCAACTTGATCGAGATATTGTCATGATGATCATTCTGAGCAAGATTAATGACGATTGGAACAAAACCATGGTGTGGAGAATGTTCACAAGGTTTTTCTAGGATTTGACCTACTGACCTACTTTCTGATCCGACATGACCCACCTTCGAACTGGACCGATATATTATCAGGCTTATCGATCTGAGCAAGTTTGATGATGATCGGATTAAAATTGTGGCGTCTACAGTGTTCAAAATGTTTTTCTATGATCCGACCTACTGACCTCCTTTTTATCCGACATGACGCATATTCGAACTTGATCGAGATATTGTCAAGATGATTATTCTGAGGAAGTTTGATGATGATTGGACCAAACCTGTGGTGTCTAGATGATCATTCTGAGCAAGTTTGATGATGATCGGACAAAAACTGTGGCGTCTAAAGTGTTGACAAGGTATGATTTGACATACTGACCTACTTTTTTCACCCGACTTGACCCATATTCGAACTTGACCGAGACATTGTCATGATGATCATGCTGAGTAAGTTTGATGATGATTGGGCCAAAAACTGTGATCTCTAGTGTGTTTACGCACGAACGACGGACGACGAACGACGACGCCGGACATCTCGCAGTCATAAAAGCTCACCATGACCTTCGGTCAGGTGAGCTAAAAATTTAAAGGTATTCCCTATATAAGCCTATGTAAAACATGTGGGCCCCGGGGCGGGACCATTTTTCGCCCCAGGGCTATAATTTGAACAATCTTGGTAGAGGTTCATTAGATTTATTTATTTATTTATTTATTTATTTATTTTACTGAGAATGACACAAGTTTATTTTAAGAGTTTTCATTAGAAGTTTCCCTAATTATACCACGTTTACATGCATTGTATTATTTCATGACACCACAGAAAAATAACAAAGAAATGGATCTGCTTTACGCAAAATAGTATCATGTTTAGATCTAAGTTTTAATACAAAGATACCAGTTGCCAATCTTCAATTAAATGACTATTTGGTCTTAATTTTATGCTTGAATATCACTTGAATATCATTATGTCTCAAAGGACGAGTTGCCATGCAAGTGTATTTTTTGTCCACAATAGATCTTTATAAACTTGATATGGAAGACAGCTTCATGTGTCCCGGTCCACTTGAGCCCAGTTTTAAATTTACCACTTCATGTAGAGTCATGTGAATTCAGGTTGATTCATCATGTGGTGGTAACCTAGATAAACTCATTTTATGAAGAAATACTGCAAGTTTAATGCCAATAATGCATGCAAATTTCCAGAAATGAAATGAAATATATATACACAAAAAAGTTTTGGGCAGGTTGCAATTCTATTTATCATAAAACTATCACATAATTTATAGTTTTCTTATATTTTACGTTAATAACTTTCAAACTACCTTTATATAGAGGCTGCATTCATTAGTATACACCCTTTATAAACAATTTATTCAATACATTTCTTGTGTCTGTGGTAACACATTTTCCCGTTTCGCTTTTTTTGGTGCCGCGACTAGGATATTTTTGAAACTCTTTTAAGCTCGTCGTTTTTCAAGAATAACTTTCAAGCTATTGCCATCACTCCGGCGTCTGCATTGGCGTTGTCTTCGTTGGAAAAAACGTATATTTGGCTATAACTTCAAATGTATTTGTTTTATTGATTTTGGCTGATTTATCTCCCCTTTTCTATTTTTATGAAACATATTTTCATCTCATTTGAATACTATTTAAAACAGAGATTTTAAACTTCACATGGGTGTTTCTTTGGATAAAGACCTTTCCCATGATACCAAGCTGTTTGATCCATGACCTTCAAACTGGCAACACAGCTTGCAAAAGTGTATAGATACAGAAGGGGATTATGTTGAAATAAAAATCAATAAGTCCGATAAAATATAACTCCATCAATATGAGGCTCACAACATATCAATCAGCCCTCGTATTATATTAAAGAGGACCGGGGCGTTTACGAACGTTTGGGATTAAGACGCCGTAAACATTTTTAAAATTGGCCAAGCATCATGGCCAATATAGCGTTACGACTTTTTCTGGCACCCGTCATAAAATACTTGCTAAGTGATCAACTAAAGGGTCAAAACCACACTGAATCATTAGTTCGAGAACTAGCTGAAACGTTCACAGTGGCACGAGTTATTTTCCGCTAGCTGTCGTCATTAGTTTTACGTTTTTGTTTTCTTCTTCTATTTCTCAATTTTACGTTTATGTGTTAAAATCGCGTTTCTGGCTGATTCAAATTCATGTATTTCAGTACAAATAACAACAATTACAATTGTAATAAAGGTCATGCTCATTTTTGTCTTTAGAGTTAGCAAAAATAGGTACATTTTCGTCATCCTAACGGCGCAACGTAGACGTTCCGCGGTTTTAGTTTTCTTTGACGATGTGCTTTTTTGTGCTAAATTACCTTGTTATATCAGCATGTCTGTAAGCTCAACAGACATTTATTTTATTGCTGTTAATGCATACACCAATGAAGAACGTGTCATAGATTGGCACATTTGACGTCAGTCATAATGTAAATTTCTTCTTGCGTTTGAACAACCTTTATTACTGCACAATAACATTATACAATATTAAAAAGTTTTTTAAGAATAACATACGACAACATTTAAATAAGAGAGGAAATTAAAATATTGTTTTGAATAGGTTGTTAATTTCAAATGGAGACCCGTTCCTCGTTGATGCAAATACTGCCTTGCAAGGGTATGTTGCCTTCAAATTTAATTTCTTATGTCTAAGCTATTCAAGTAATAGTTAAAATGTATTTTGATATCTATATTTTAAGTTAGAATTTATTTCTGAAAATGTATCAGATAGAAAACTAATTTTACATAGTATATCCAACATTAAATAGAAACTTATAACAAAGCATAAACGAAAACTCTAACATATATTAAATGGGAACTTACAACCAATTTTGACTGAACACTTTATTCAGCAATCAGGCATTCTAGCAACCTAATAAAAGGGGTCGAATAACTGCACGCTATAATCGGTAGTGACATATAGTACCTTTTACTGACCTATAATACGTCTAGTGACCGTTATAGACCGGACCTACTATTCAGGTCCCTATTTTACAAGTATAAACAATAACATGCCACCTTTCATTCATGGGAAAAACAACGAAACTGCAAGTTGAAATATTTGCAATATTTATTTCAACAGGTTTTCAGAAATTTCAGCTAAATTATTACCTTCTCGGCTTTTCCTGGTTTGAACGACCGGTTGAAATAACTTTGCGCTGCTACTGCAGCTGCGTCTCCACCTCGAAAATATTTTTTAAAACTAAAATAAACTATTTATTTGCAGATTTTCATACAGAAAGTAAAGCGCTGAGAATCTTTCATTCGAGCGTCTGTGTTGTTTACTGCGTCTTTATCCCACGGTGACGTCAGAAACTTTGCACTCGTTGACGTCACGTTATACTACGTGCGCGCCATTGCACTAGATGTCGTTTAACACGACACACTGTGTGCTTTCTTTCTTCCTTAAATTTGCTAAATTATTGCAAACCCCATTGATTGTTTTGAATTGCGGTATAAACTAAATACATGGATAGTGTCTTTAATAATAAAATATAATCGGTTCGCCCCGTCAATTTTATAGGGGCTCGCTAAAGCTCGCCCTTAAAAAATTGTCTAAGGCTCACTGATTATAGTTTATTATTAAAGACACAAACCACCTTTTTACTATATTGACGCGTGAGTGTCTTTTGACAGGATGGCGGTAAAACCATAAATGCAATGTTCAAGCCATTCCAAAAAACGTTTGGTCAGACCCAAGCTGTCTGCGTTGATTCAGAAGCGGTGGTAGAAGGAATTATATCTCTGCCGAGATACACAACCTTTCCAGGCAATATAGCAAAAACAGTAAGACTTCAGTGTTGGATAAATTTTCCAACTTTAGCTGAAGGTTTACATACATATTTCTCCGAGAAAATGCAGTTTGCAGGTAAGAATTTGCTTTTAGCTCACCTGATGATGAGGTATTGTGATCAGTCACCGTCCGTCGTGTGTCGAGCGTCCTGTGTCGTCAACAATTTGCTTTATCTGCGCACTATCTTCACCTTTTAAAACGTCACAGGAATGTTGACCAGGTGCCTCTCTACACAAATAGCTACATTCTTTCCGCTCTGAAGAACAAAATGGCCACTAGGACTAAAAATAAAAGAAAATTTTTCAAAGACAACTCCTCCTTTCTATTTGGGCCAATTTCTTTTAAACTTCATAGGGAATGTTGCGTTCGAATGACCCTCCACCATAATAGCTAAACCGGTTCTCCTCTGATGAGCAAGACGGCCGACAGAGCTAAAAATGGAAAAAAAAACAAAAAAAAAAACGTGAAAATATATGCTTTAAATGCGAACTCCTCAACCCTTTGGTCAAGTTGATGCAAACTTCAGAGGAATGTTGCCCATATGGCTGCCTACCACAATAGCTAAAATCGTTCCGCTCCAAGACCGCCACCAGAGCTAAAAATGGGAGAATCTTCAAGCAACAACTCCTATACCTTGGGCCAATTTCATTTAAACTCGGTAGGAATATTGCTTGGGCGACCCCCTACCAGTCTAGCTAAATATGTTTTCCTCCGATGAGCAAGATGACTGCGAGTGCAAAAATATAAAAAAAAAAATACACTTATTATTTGCTTCGAATGCACACTCCCACTATCCCTCGGCCACAAGGGAGATTTGAGGGCCAAAAAGGAGATGAGTTTTTGTACTTGTTGTGTATTACCCTCGTCAAATAAAGTCTATTATTATTATTATTATTATTATTATTATTATTATTATTATTATTATTACTCAAACTCCACAGGTATGTTGCACAGGTTGCTCCCTACCAAAACAGCTAACATCGTTACGCTCCGATGAACATAAATGGCTACCAGAGCTAAAAAAGTAAAATACTAAGGCGAAAACTTCTCCTATACACTTGGACTAATTTTATTCAGACTTCGTTGAAATGTTGCTAAGGTGACCCTTTCCCACACCAGCTATATTGCTTCTGCTCCGATGGGTAAAATGCCTACCAGAGTTACAAAATAGAAAAGCAAAACAATTATTTGCCTTAAATGCAAACTTCTTCCATGTCATTGGGCCAATTTTATTCAAAGTTCACAGGCATATTGCTTAGGTAACCATCTACAAAATAACAAAACCGGTTCCGCTACGACAAGCAAAAATGGCCGCCAGGGCTAAAGATAGAAAAAAACGTCAAAAATTGGCGAATGCAAACTCAACCTGAAACCTTGGGAAAATTTAATTAAAACTTCACAGGAATGCTGCCTAGGTTGCCCCTTATAAAAAGCTCAAACGTTTCTGCTGTGATGAAGAACATGGCTGTCAGAGTAAGCAAAAGCAAAATTAACGAATCTTTAACCAAAAACTCCTCCTTTACCCCTAGACCAATTTCAAGGAAATTTCATAGGAATGTTGCTTAGTTTATCCTCTACCCAAATAACTTAATCGGTTTGGCTCTGATGATGAAAATGGTTGCAAGATCTAGAAATAAGCATTCTGAGCAGCAACTGCTATACCCATGGCTCAATTGCAATTTCATTCAAACTTGATAAGAATGTTGCTTTGGTGATTCTTTTCCAAAATAGCTGAAACAGTTCTCTGCCAATGAACAAAAAAGCAGACAAAAACATAATTCTTAAGCCAGTGTTATTCGAACTTTGCAAGAATGTTACCCAGGTGACCATTTAAAGTATCAAATTGCAACATTTATGCTTTATGGAATGACTGTCTCTTACCTAACTAACATTTAGAAGCTATGTGACATCTTGAAATCAAATGAGCGATTCGGGGCCATCTTGGCCATCTTGTTTATGTTTTCATAATATCCCCAAGCAACCTACCTGAATATATTAACAGATGTATGTAGTTCACTGGGTGTTATTGTGTTGCCATACTGTGTGTTCTTTTTCTATATACATTTCTTCACCCGTTCATTATATTTCAGTGCAGGTCCGTAGCGCTTTCATTGAACCAGTAACACCTAGAACAATAGGGGTCACCGAAAATATTCCAAAACCATTCCGTTGCATTTCCAGTGGCAGTAGACCGCACGCAACTATTAACTGGTACAAACAGAAAGGACGATTGATGACACAGCTTGGATCCGGGAACTCCACTGAATTCGAAACTGTCTACGACGGAACTATTCTTACGAAAAATACGATTTTTCTAAATACAACACGGTTAGATCATGGATGGCAATTATCATGTATTGCGTCTGGTTTCAACGGAGCCACAGTCATAGCAAATAATTCGAAAAACCTTAATATATTATGTGAGTATTACAATGTGAATTACTTCATCTGATCTAAGATTTGTGCAAAGCATATACCCTGATCAGTTTGAAAATGGAGTTCTGCTTAAACCGGTGCTAGAGGGCGTGACCAGTGTTGCACATTTCAGTACTGGTCAAGAACAGACTTAATGAATCATCATAGTGCAGCTTATATTTTCTGATCCTTTAGGATCATTAATTTCATTAAGAATCATTTTGAGTCATGCTTATGCCGGTGCTAGAGGGCGTGTCTGGTGTAGTACAATTCAGTATTGGCCATGAACAGACGCAATAAAACTGAGTCTGCTATGTTCGTTTATTTGGTGAATTATTTGCTTCCGAAGGATCTAACTTTTCAGAACTTATTTATCGTCACTGCTGGTGTTGTGACGTGTGGCGGCCGTAAAAAGTCTCCTTATACATCATAATAGTGCAGATTATCTTTTCTGGTCCTTTTGGATCATTGAGGACATTTACAATCATTTTGAAAATAGAGTTCTGCTAAAGCCGGTGCTAGAGGGCGTGGCCGGTGTTACACATTTCAGTTCAGGCCATGAACAGACTGAATAAAACAGAGTCTGCTATTTTCGTTTATTTGGTGTTCTTTGCTTCCAAAGGATCTTATTTATTTATTTAGCGCCTTATATATAATCTAATGTGTTGCAATTATTATTCGCTTTCGATGTCTGGAGTATGAAATTAGAAATCATTTGTTCATAATCGGTTTGCTGCAGGAGACAAATATAATAAATTTGTATAAATAATTTGTGGTAGATATCTCGCATCTCACTGTATAAATCACATTTAAAGAAAGAATGATATTCAACTTAAATTCAGCGACAATTATAATGTTTCAGACAACAATTCCAAAGTAGAAGTAAAACAAAGATCAGGAATTGATACAATTAACTTACTCCACCCATAAAAGACACCAAAGGAAAGAAATACAAACATTAAGCGACCAGACCATAATGGAAACCTAAACAAAGGAAGGCCATAAGGACAGTTACTTTCCCACAAAATGGCCATATAGCGATCCAAAATAAAAAAGATACAAGTGATACACACAGTAAGTAACAAACAACAAAATAAATAAATCGCCACAGATGAACCGCCTTGGAACGGTCAGTGGAAAGATTTCCACTGAAGGGCTTAAATCGATTTTACGTGGCCACAATCCTCGCCCTTACTTCCGTCGCGATTTAGACAAATAATTTGTTCAGTCCGCATGAAGGCCTCCTAGCTCATTATTGCAACATCTCCGTGAACACAAAAATCAAAGAACCACAGAGGTAAGACAACGGTGAGGACTCGACAGCAAGA
This sequence comes from Lucinisca nassula, assembly GCA_963580285.1. Lineage (NCBI taxonomy): Eukaryota > Metazoa > Mollusca > Bivalvia > Lucinida > Lucinidae > Lucinisca > Lucinisca nassula. The sequence goes on from CAUZLF010000635.1 coordinate 33,448, forward strand.
AACCACTGAAATGCTGGAGCAAAAGAAAACCAACAATTAGACTCCGATGAGCCCGACCAGAGACAGAGCATCAGGCACCAACCAACATTATCTCTCTAATTCTCGATAAGCCTTTACGTTGGAGCCGTCATAGAATCTGAGGCCTGACCCACCGGCGTGCAATTAAAGAGGGAAGCAAAGTTACCAACCGTGATTGGGTTAACTACCATGCATGCAGTCTGTCGTATAATATCCATGTTGTACCCAATCTTTTTATATCGAAAAATGATTTTACGAAATTGGGTGCTGAAGTCATTGCGGTTATATATCTTTCTGAATTTATATATTAAGTTACCATAAAATTCGGGTTCCGATAGACCTTGTTGCAGAAGAGATTTAAGTCCAATATTGAATTTTGAAATTAAATCAGAATGGCGTCTATAAAATTTTGAAAAGGCTTTGCGTAGTTTATGGTACCGATAACCCTGATTAAGGAGTTTAGCCGTTAATAATTTATTACGAGTGTTGAAGTCAGTTACATGACTACACACTCTAGCAAATCGAATTAATTGCGAAAAATAAACGCCATAGGATGGCGCACGAGGAAAATCACCATCCAAAAAAGGAAAATTTACAATGTCAAAATCAAAGTCATCGCGTTTATCATAAATTTTGCACGAAACAAATCCATCTACAATAGATAGATGTAAATCCAAAAACGGGGCCTCGGTATCAGAAGAATTTGCTATATTTAACTGAAGTTCTAGGGGGTAAATCTGACTGATCAAACCATCAAAATAGGTATTATCAATATTTAATAAATCATCTAAATATCTAGAAGTAGAGCTAAAAGCTTCAATAATTTCAGATTGGTTATCAATGGAAAGCGACAAAATGAAGTCTCCTTCATAACAATACAAGAACAGATCAGCCACAAGAGGTGCGCAATTAGTTCCCATCGGAATACCCACAATTTGTCTAAATAACTTAGTACCGAATATAATATAAATATTGTCAAGTAGAAAGGTGAGGGCATCACACACTTTCTGACATGACCAAAGTGTATAATTCTTATGCTCTTTAGAAGTGAAAAATACATTTATGACATTACATGCAAGATAGAGAGAATCTTCTCTGTGAAAAGCCCATTCAATTAAATCATTAAGCTTTTGTTTTATAAGATTATGAGGAATTGTAGTGTAAAGAGTGGAAAAATCGTAGGCAGACAGACTAGAAGCACGAAAATGTCTAGATTTCAATTTAGTTAAAACCTCATTCGAATTTTTTACAGACCAAAACAGATTTCTTCCTGATCTTTCAAAGACTTTATCACAATATTTAATTACATGCGTTTTAATAGCAGTAAGACAGGAAGTTAATAATTTAGAAAGTTCAGTGGTAGTGCAAGAGCTAGAATGTGCAATAAACCGTGCTTTGTAAGGTTTTTTATGAAGTATAGCGTAGGAAGCTTGTCTTGGCCTTCGTTAACACACACAGCAAACTTGGTGGCTGAAAGACAAACATGTTTATCTACTATAGCTCTCTCTTCAGCTAAAAGCTGAAGTTCATAGGCCTTAGTACCACCAAGCTCCTGCTTAAGCGTGTAAACATAGTGGAGCCGTCACAGAACGACGACGTTGTTAGCGGCCTTGTCTGCAGGGGCCAAAACAAACTTCTTATGAAATTCTTGAATACCTAGTTTAAGATGACGTAAAGACGTCTTGGGCTTAGGAGGTAATAAGTTAGTATTTTGAGAATAGAAAGAAATGCGTTTATTCACTAGTTTTAAAATGCTAAGTTTCCAGTCCTTAAGGGCTTTATGCTCAACATACTCTCGCTAAAAGTATCTCTGTTATGTTCCGGTATGTCTTCCGATATTAATACTTTAGTGTCCTGACATACATCTTAGTTTTGAATATGTTTTGTAGTCCGTCTATTGTGGCATTTTCAACTCTTTTAGGATCACTGTTGGTGGCTGAAACTAGCTAGTTGAATTAGAGAATCTTGTACGCTCAATACTTTTTAGTCTCATGGTTTATTTTGTGCTTCAGAAGGATAACCCATTTCAAAGGACATGGTTTACATTCACTCAGTGCCAAACAAATTTATAGATGCCTGTATATTTTAAACTCTAAGACGAATTCAGTTGATACCTGATTCAGTGTTGCAAAGCAGTCCAAAGATTTCCCTTCCCACCCAAAGTGACCTTTACCTGAAGGTCACGGACTTAGAAATTTTACATTTGGTTAAAATTTTATGACAAAGTTTATAGATGCCTGTATTTACCTAACTCTAAGACAAATTCAATTGATACTTGCATCGATGTTGCATACTAGTCCAAAGATTTCATTGATGCATACCCACCCTGCTGCTTCATTAACATCGATGCCCTCACCCCTTCAGCAACTTTGACGTCCCAGCCCTTCAGTAACTTTGATGCCCTTACTCCCTTGGTCCATTTAGAAATTTTATGTTTGGTTTAGCCTTTACAAGCACATTTATATATTCTTATAGCTTCTTCACTTCTTCATTCATATTGCATACAAGCTCGAAAGATATGTCAGAGGGTGCCGCTGGCCGGGGGTATACGTGACCCACTGGCCGCTTTCTCTAGTTCCCCTTAAGTACAGTATAACTGAAAAAAAAAACTTAGTGCAATGCCTTTTTGTTTTGTTTTGAAGCATACTGGTGTGTGCGCCTTTTTTCTAGAAGCTTTTGTATAAAGCCGAGAAAAATGGGCCTAACAAATTATCCGATTTGCCGACCATATGCCATAGATATGATAAATGCATTGATAATTGAAATAAAATGAGTACATAGGTACGAAATGACCAAAAAAGTACGAATTGCCTATATAAGTCATTTCGTAACCACTTTGGTCAATTCGTACATGGGTACGAAATGGTTGTTAGTTGATACGAAATGACCAAGAACAGGTACGAATTGACCAAAGTGGTTCAAAATTATTTGGGACCCAGTCTGGAAACCAGTTGAAATATACCGTATTGGCACTTATGGAATATTGCGAAAGTTCAAAGATCATTTTCATTTGTGAAATAGACGTGAAGGCAATGATCAGGAATCTATTCAATTACCCCACATCTCCCATCAGTGACACCAAAGGGAAAGAAACACAAACATTAAATAACTAAACCCTAATGGAAACATCAATAGCGGAAAGCCAAAAGGGCAGATATCTTTCCACAACATGGCCAGTTTGCTATCCAAAACAAAATAATATAAGCGATACACATACTCAAAGACAAATCATAACAAAAATAAAACGCGACAAAAGAACCGCATTGGAACGGTGAGTGAAACAAATTCCACTGTAGGTGGGGGATTAAATCGATTATATGCAGCAAGAGTCCTCGCCCTTACGTCCGTCGCGATTTATACAAATAATTTGTTCAGTCTGCATGAAAGCCCAAATGGCAATCACTCTAGGAAAACGTTTTGACATAGAGATCCAGTGCAGAATATAGGTTTGAGTAAGTAACGTAGAAGTAAAACAAAGATCAGGAATTGATACAATTAACTTACTCCACCCATAAAAGACACCAAAGGGAAAGAAATACAAACATTAAGCGACCAGACCATAATGGAAACCTAAACAAAGGAAGGCCATAAGGACAGTTACTTTCCCATACAATTGCCATATGGCCATCCAAAACCAAAAGACACAAGTGATACATACAGTAAGTAACAAACAACAACATAAATAAATCGCCACAGAAGAGCCGCCTTGGAACGGTCAGTTGAAGATTTCCACTGGGGGGCTTAAATCGATTTTACGTGGCCACAATCCTCGCCCTTACTTCCGTCGCGATTTAGACAAATAATTTGTTCAGTCCACATGAATGCCTCCTAACTCATCAGTGCAACATCTCCGTGAACACAAAAATCAAAGAACCACAGAGGTGGACAACGGTGAGGACTCGACAGCAAGAAACCACTGAAATGCTGGAGCAAAAGAAAAAAAAGGTTGAGCCGACCAGAGACAGAGCATCAGGCACCATCCAACATTATCTCTCTAATTCTCGATAAGCCTTTACGTTGGAGCCGTCATAGAATCTGAGGCCTGACCCACCGGCGTGCAATTAAAGAGGGAAGCAAAGTTGCCAACCGTGATTGGGTTAACTACCATGCATGCAATCTGTCGTATAATATCCATGTTGTACCCAATCTTTTTATATCGAAGAATGATTTTACGAAATTGGGTGCTGAAGTCATTGCGGTTATATATCTTTCTGAATTTATATACTAAGTCACCATAAAATTCGGGTTCCGATAGACCTTGTTGCAGAAGAGATTTAAGTCCAATATTGAATTTTGAAATTAAATCAGAATGGCGTCTATAAGATTTTGAAAAGGCTTTGCGTAGTTTATGGTACCGATAACCCTGATTAAGGAGTTTAGCCGTTAATAATTATTACGAGTGTTGAAGTCAGTTACATGACTACACACTCTAGCAAATCGAATTAATTGCGAAATATAAACGCCATAGGATGGCGCACGAGGAACATCACCATCCAAAAAAGGAAAATTTACAATCTCAAAATCAAAGTCATCGCGTTTATCATAAATTTTGCACGAAACAAATCCATCTACAATAAATAGATGTAAATCCAAAAACGGGGCCTCGGTATCAGAAGAATTTGCTATATTTAACTGAAGTTCTAGGGGGTAAATCTGACTGATCAAACCATCAAAATAGGTATTATCAATATTTAATAAATCATCTAAATATCTAGAAGTAGAGCTAAAAGCTTCAATAATTTCAGATTGCTTATCAATAGAAAGCGACAAAATGAAGTCTCTTTCATAACAATACAAGAACAGATCAGCCACAAGAGGTGCGCAATTAGTACCCATCGAAATACCCACAATTTGTCTAAATAACTTAGTACCGAATCTAATATAAATATTGTCAAGTAGAAAGGTGAGGGCATCACACACTTTCTGACATGACCAAAGTGTATAATTCTTATGCTCTTTAGAAGTGAAAAATGCATTTCTGACATTACATGCAAGATGGAGAGAATCTTCTCTGTGAAACTTAAGTCCAGTAACTTAAGAAATGGCAAAGTTTTCTTAATGAAAAATAACTATTAGACAACTCTATCGTAAGCATTGTCTTTAGTTTAAACATATTTCAGATCTTTTGAGAAACGTCTGCCTGCATATTACAGTTCGCTATATACCTGTTAGGTAAATAGTAAATTATATAATATGGGCAAAAGTAAAAGCAGGAATTACAAAATTAAAAAATAAAGCGACAGAGAAATTTTCTTTTCAAAATATATAGATATTATCCAGAAATAAAGTAAGGGCTTCACATACGTATACAGATTTTATAAAGAGAAATGAAGGTTATGGTCAGGAATCGATACAATTACCCCCAAACATCCAATCAAAGACATAACATGGAAAGATACACGAACTTGAAATAACTAAAATAGAAGTGAAGGCAATGATCAAGAATCGATACAATCAACCCACAGCTCCCATCAGAGACACCAAAGGGAAAGACACACAAACATGAAACAACAAACCCTTTTGGAAACACCAACAGCGGAAAGTCAAAAGGACAGTTACTTTCCCACAAAATGGCCAACAGGCTATCAAACATAAAATAACACAAGCGACACAAACACCCAAAGACAAACCATAACAAAATAAACTGCGACAGAAGAACCGCCTTGGAAAGGTCAGCGGAAACGAAACAATACAAACGGAAAGCTAAAAGGATCGTTATTTTCCCATGAAATGACCAAACGGCTATCCAAAATAAAAAAAATACATTGGAAGATCAGTAAAACGTATTTCACCTTTTTCTTTCTGGGGTGGGGGTGGGGGAGGAGTGGCTTTAATCGATTAAATAAATCCGGCTAATTAAAACCAGGAAACTATGGTCCAAATGCGTAAACAGTTCGTGTGGTAACATAGCATCACAAAAATGCGTATACCACCGCAATGAAGACGACTTGATTTCGTCGGAAATGGTAAAGCGAGATGCATTAGTAAACCGTCACCCCACAAAGCCAAAATGTAATGACATAATAACAAAGGGCAAAAACACAAATACGTAAGCTTAACATAGCAGGTAAAATGTCAAGAATTACAAAGTTAATAGCCCCCTACTAGCCAACGTTTGTTATAAAAAAAACACTTACTAAAACTACAATTTACAATAGCATACAAAACATTAAAGCTCTACAAAGATAAAACTAGACTGTAAAGTTTGTTAAATTCACTGCCTTAAACTGGTTCCGACCTGTTACTCGTAAATTCACTGCCTTAAAACGGCCGTGTGAAATCGATTTAAGTCCCCCAGTAAAATCCGTTTCACTGATATTGCCAAGGCGCTTCTTCTGTCGCGGTTTATTCTTGTTATGGTTTGTCTTTTAGTATTTGTATTGCTTATATTTTTTGGTTTTGGATAGACAATTGGCCATTTTGTGGGAAAGTAATTGTCCTTGTGGCTTTCCGCTATTGCTGTTTCCATTAGCGTCCAGTTATTTTCATGTTTGTTATTTTCCTTTGGTGTTTTTGATGGGAGCTGTGGGTTAATTGTATTGATTCCTAATCATTACCTTCACTTCTCTTCCGAATCAAGAACAACTAACGGCGGGATTAAATAGACTAAATAGTCAACTTGTCACCTTTGGGTCTGACAGTACATAAATCACACTATAAACATCAATATAAATGCGAAGAGTTTGACATTAAGACGTCTTCGACAGACATAAACATTCTGGTTGATTAGGGAGTTAGTTTTGCATATTAACTTCTTGGCAACTGCCACAAGATATAAATGTTAAAGTTAGCTACGTTTAAACAGCTTAACTTTGTTGAACCATATTCACATTTGTGTATGTTTTAGATCCATCAACCATCACTAACTTCAAAAGTGGTTCCTTGGATACTCAGCTCTCAACATCCAGTGTAACAGTAAACGAACATGATAATATATCGGTTATTTGTGAAGTCGACAGCAATCCAGCTTCGTCTATCGAAATATTGCTTGGAAACAGATTATATGCTAACGAAGAAAACTCAAAGTCCATCAACATCCAGATTTCGAACACCGAGTGTCTGTATTCTGGGATACTTAAGTGCATAGCCTGGAATAGTGTGTCGGAATATGTTGCAGAGGCAAATCTTGTACTGCAGGTAAAATGTAAGCATTTAACGAAGCTCTTGATTTCAATGTATGTTCAAATGCAATGCGACATCCTTTAACAAGGTAAATTCAAGTCGCTTTTGTTTGGCGATTATTAAATTCGCTCTGTGTACTTGGCTTTTTGCTGCACCTTTCTTTCTACTTCTATATCGCTAACACATGATACCAAAGTGTGTAGTCATGTAACTGACTTCCACACTCGTAATAAATTGTTGACTGCTAGGCTTCTTAATCAGGGTTATCGGTACCATACATTACGCAAAGCCTTTTCAAAATTTTATAGACGTCATTCTGATTTAATTTCGAAATTCAATATTGGACTTGGATCTCGTCTGCAACAGGGTCCGTCGGAACCCGAATTTAATGGCGACTTAGTATATAAATTCAGAAAAATATATGACCGCAGTGACTTCCGCACCCTATTTCGTAAATTCATTCTTCGATATAAAAAGATTGCGTACAGCATAAATGTTATACGACAGACCGCATGCATGGCAGTTTACCCAATCACGGTTGACAACTTTGTTTCGCTCTTTAATTGCACGCATGTGGGTCAGGCCTCAGATTCTGTTACGGCTCAAGCGTGAAGGGGAGAAGATCTTATTCAAGGTAATGTTGGTCGGTGCCTGATGCTCTGTCTCTGTTCGGGCCCATCGGAGTCTAACTGTTGGTTTTCTCTTGCTCCAGCATTTCAGTGGTTTCTTGCTTTCGAGTCCTCACCGTTGTTTTATATCTGTGGTTCTTTGATTATTTGTGTTCACGGAGATGTTGCACCGATGAGTTAGGAGGCCTTCATGCGGACTGAACAAATTATTTGTCTAAATCGCGACGGAAGTAAGGGCGAGGATTGTGGCCACGTAAAATCGATTTAAGCCCCCCCCCCCCGCGTGGAATTCGTTTCCGCTGACCGTTCCAAAATAGAAGTAGAGGCAATGATCAGGAATCGATACAATCAACCCACAGCTCCCATCAGAGACACTAAAGGGAAAGACACACGATCATGATCCAACAGGCCCTAATGGAAACACCAAAAGTGGAAAGCCAAAAGGACAGTTACTTTTCCACAAAATGGCCAATATGCTTACCATAATAAAATAACATAAGCGACACAAACACCAAAAGACAAGATTTCCCTTTTTTGTGGGAAAGTAACTGTCATTTTGACTTTTCGCTATTGATGTTTCTATTAGGGTCTGTTGTTTCATGTTTGTGTTTCTTTCCCTTTTGGGTTCTCTGATGGGAGCTGCGGGTTGATTGTATCGATTCCTGATCATTGCCTCTCCTTCTATTTTACGGAGAATTAGAGAGATCTAATTCTACGTAATGTTGGTTGGGGCCTGATACTCTGTCTCTGGTTGAGCCCATCGGAGTCTAACTGTTGTTTTTCTTTTCCTCCAGCTTTTCAGTGTTTTCTTGCTGTCGAGTCCTCCATGTTGTTTCATCTCTGTGTTTGCTTGCACGGGTATGTTGCACTGATGAGTTAGGAGGCAATCATGCGGACTGAAAAAATAATTCTAAATCGCGACGGAAGTAAGAGCGAGGATTGTCGACACGTAAAATCGATTAAATTCCCCCCCCCCCCCCCCTCCCATGAAATTCGTTTTACTGACCGTTCCATGGCGGTTCTACTGTCGTGATTTATTTTTTGTTGTGGTTTGTCTTTGAGTGTTTGTATCGCTCATTTTATTTTGTGGGAAATGACTGTCCTTTTGGCTTTCCGCTATTAAGGTTTCCATTAGGGTCTGTTGTTTTATGTTTGTGTTTCTTTCCCTTTGCTGTCTCTGATGGGAGCGGTGGGTTAATCGTATCGATTCCTGATCATTGCCTTCACTTCTATTCCTTATGAAAATATACATTTTGACCAAGGTTGTGAAAAAGTCCTTTTCCATTGTGTACCATATCATTTTAAAACGTGTGTTTCGGAGTGACACTTGAAGGCATGTGATAAAGACTAAACAAATGCTGCAAAGTCATGTGCATACTTCAACTGAAACGAATGTATAGGTGTTCCGTGTCTGTGTATCTATTTTTAACACACTTGATCCAGTACATAACAGAAGTGAAGGCAATGGTTACCCAAATATTATGTAAGAACTCGGCTTTGTTTGACTTGTCGGGCTTCGTCTGAGATATAAATTATATCTGTAGAACTATGGTTATTGCATAGAGGTTCCTGTCAAGGTTTCAAGATGCTCTTTATCATAGTGTATATTATAGTTTAGTCCTTTGGGATCATGGATGCCACTTTGATATTTTCATATTATTTGAAAGTCACTGATGAGGTCCTACTGGTCGAAACTAGCTAGTCTTGCCCAGAAAAACTTGTACACTCTACATTTCTGTAGTGTATTCCAAGCTTCCAAGGGATTATCATTCTTCAAACAAACAAATAGATGGTGTACTTTTAAAGACGTTATTGATCCCTGAATAACCCATTTCACATGTTTAAGGTATTTTGCTGCGATTGTCAACAGCTACCTTATTTCTAAAGCCAAAAAATGATCATATCGCTTATCCAACGGTCAGTAATTTTTAAGGTGGCGGTTGGGGAGCTCGATTTTACGTTGCCACAGTCTTCGCCCTAGGTTCTGTCTAATTAGGTCAGTCCGCATGAAGGATATTTGGTGTCTCCGATGGAAGGTGTATGTTTATTGCATCGATTCCCGATCATTGGCTTCACTACTAATTTCTAAGTAGAAGTAAAACAAAGATCAGGAATCAATACAATTAACTTACGCCACCCACCAAAGACACCAAAGGGAAAGAAATACAAACATTAAGCGACCAGACCATAATGGAAACCTAAACAAAGGAAGGCCATAAGGACAGTTACTTTCCCACAAAATGGCCATATGGCCATCCAAAATTAAAAGACACAAGTGATACACACAGTAAGTAACAAACAACAACATAAATAAATCGCCACAGAAGAACCGCCTTGGAACGGTCAGTGGAAAGATTTCCACTGGGGGGCTTAAATCGATTTTACGTGGCCACAATCCTTGCCCTTACTCGTCATTGCAACATCTCCGTTTTCTCGCTTCATTGGAATTAGGCTTGCATGGATAACCAATCTGAAATTACTGAAGCTTTTTGCTCTACTACTATATATTTAGATGATTTATTAAACATTGACAATACTTACTTTAATGGTTTGATCAGTCAGATTTATCCCCTTGAACTTCAGTTAAACAAGGTAAATTCTTCTGATACCGAGGCCCCCTTTTTGGATTTACATTTTTCTATTGCAGATGGATTTGCTTCTTGCAAATTTATGATAAACGTGATTTTGATTTCGAGATTGTAAATTTTCCTTTTTTGGACGGTGATGATCCTCGTGCTACATCGTACGGGGTTTATATTTCGCAGTTAATTCGATTTCACTAAAATGTCTAGTCATGTATCCGACTTCAACACTCGTTATAAATTATTTACCACTAAACTTCTTAATCAGGGGTATCGGTATCATAAACTACGTAAAGCCTTTCCTAAGTTTTATACACGTCATTCTGATTTGGTTTCAAAATTCAATTTTGGACTTGAAACACTACTGCAACAAGGCCTATCGGAACCCGAATTCTATGGTGAATACTGAAACACCTATAATTTGCTATAAATATAACAAACCTGTTAGATCTATCATTTTTAATTTCAATAAACTTGTTTCAGATCTTGATATTGATACTAATACTCCTGATTCATGTGATTGTAAAAACTCAAAGTATTGCTATCCTGCTGCTGGTCATGTAATTACTGGCAATTTGAAAATTATTCCTGATTCTAGGATAAGGAATATAATTTCTAAAGGACCGAAATATCGGTTTCCTTCTAAAATTGATTTCAGTAAATGTAGAGATGAAATCGCTGCTTCCTTGAATGAATTCGGTAATCGATGGTGTAAGCGAGAGTATGTTGAGCATAAAGCCCTTAAGGACTGGAAACTAAGCATTTTAAAACTAATGAATAAACGCATTTCTTTCTATTATCAAAATACTAACTTTTTACCTCCTAAGCCCAAGACGTCTTTAAGTCATCTTAAACTAGGTATTCAATAATTTCATAAGAAGTTTGTTTTGACCCCTGCAGACAAGGCCGCTAACAACGTCGTCGTTGTGTGACGGCTCCACTATGTTAACACGCTTAAGCAGGAGCTTGGTGGTACTAAGGCCTATGAACTTCAGCCTTTAGCTGAAGAGAGAGCTATAGTAGATAAACATGTATGTCATACAGCCACCAAGTTTGCTGTGTGTGTTAACGTAGGCAAAGACAAGCTTCCTACGCTAAACTTCATAAAAGACCTTAAAAAGCACGGTTTATTGCATATTCTAGCTCTTGCACTACACCTGAACTTTCTTAATTATTAACTTCCTGTCTTACTGCTACTCAAACGCATGTGACAAAATATTGTGATAAAGTCTTTGAAAGATCAGGCAGAAATCTGTGTTGGTCTATAAAAAATTCGAATGAGGTTTTAAATAAATTGAAATCCAGACATTTTCGTGCTTCAAGTCTGTCTACTTACGATTTTTCCACTCTTTACACTACACTTCCTCATAATCTTATAAAGAAAAGCTTAATGATTTAATTGAATGGGCTTTTCACAGAGAAGATTCTCTCTATCTTGCATGTAATGTCAGAAATGCATTTTTCACTTCTAAAGAGCATACGAATTATACACTTTGGTCATGTCAGAAAGTTTGTGATGACCCCATCTTTCTACTTGACAATATTTATATTAGATTCGGTACTAAGTTATTTAGACAAATTGTGGGTATTCCGATGGGTACGAATTGCGCACTTCTTGTGGCTGATCTGTTCTTGTATTGTTATGAAAGAGACTTCTTAACAATTAATTTCAAATTCAAAAATTTAATTTCAGAATTCAATATTGGACTTAAATCTCTTCTGCAACAAGGTCTATCGGAACCCGAATTTTATGGTGACTTAGTATATAAATTCAGAAAAATATATAACCGCAATGACTTCAGCACCCAATTTCGTAAAATCATTCTTCGATATAAAAAGATTGGGTACAACATGGATGTTAGGAGTTATACGACAGACTGCATGCATGGTAGTTAACCCAATCACGATTGGCAACTTTGCTTCCCTCTTTAATTGCACGCCGGAAAGTCAGGCCTCAGATTCTATGATGGCTCCAACGTAAAGGCTTATTGAGAATTAGAGAGATCTAATTCAAGGTAATGTTGGTTGGTGCCTGATGCTCTGTCTCTGTTCGGGCCCATCGGAGTCTAACTGTTGGTTTTCTTTTGCTCCAGCATTTCAGTGGTTTCTTGCTGTCGAGTCCTCACCGTTGTCTCACCTCTGTGGTTCTTTGATTTTTTTGCGTTCACGGAGATGTTGCACTGATGAGTTAGGAGGCCTTCATGCGGACAACAAATTATTTGTCTAAATCGCGACGGAAGTAAGGGCGAGGATTGTGGCCACGTAAAATCGATTTAAGCCCCCCAGTGGAAATCTTTCCACTGACCGTTCCAAGGCGGTTCTTCTGTGGCGATTTATTTAGGTTGTTGTTTGTTACCTACTGTGTGTATCTTTTTATTTTGGATGGCCATATGGCCATTTTGTGGGAAAGTAACTGTCCTTATGGCCTTCCTTTGTTTAGGTTTCCATTATGGTCTGGTCGCATAATGTTTGTGTTTCTTTCCCTTTGGTGTCTTTGATGGGTGGAGTAAGTTAACTGTATCGATTCCTGATCTTTGTTTTACTTCTACTTTTCATGTTGTCGCTTTCTATTGATAACCAATCTGAAATTATTGAAGCTTTAGCTCCACTTCTAGATATTTAGATGATTTATTAAATATTGATAATACCAATTTCGATGGTTTGATCAGTCAGATTTACCCCCCAGAACTTCAGTTAAATAAAGCAAATTCTTCTGATACCGAGGCCCCGTTTTTGGATTTACATTTATCTATTGTAGATGGATTTGTTTCGTGCAACATTTATGATAAACGCGATGACTTTGATTTTGAGATTGTAAATTTTCCTTTTTTGGATGGTGATGTTCCTCGTGCGCCATCCTATGGCGTTTATATTTCGCAATTAATACGATTTGCTAGAGTGTGTAGTCATGTAACTGACTTCAACACTCGTAATAAATTATTAACGGCTAAACTCCTTAATCTGGGTTATCGGTACCATAAACTACGCAAAGCCTTTTCAAAATTTTATAGACGCCATTCTGATTTAATTTCAAAATTCAATATTAGACTTAAATCTCTTCTGCAACAAGGTCTATCGGAACCCGAATTTATGGTGACTTAGTATATAAATTCAGAAAGATATATAACCGCAATGACTTCAGCACCCAATTTCGTAAAATCATTCTTCGATATAAAAAGATTGGGTACAACATGGATGTTATACGACAGACTGCATGCATGGTAGTTAACCCAATCACGTTTGGCAACTTTGCTTCCCTCTTTAATTGCACGCCGGTGGGTCAGGCCTCAGATTCTATGACGGCTCCAACGTAAAGGCTTATTGAGAATTAGAGATTTAATTCAAGGTAATGTTGGTTGGTGCCTGATGCTCTGTCTCTTTTCGGGCCCATCGGAGTCTAACTGTTGGTTTTCTTTTGCTCCAGCATTTCAGTGGTTTCTTGCTGTCGAGTCCTCACCGTTGTCTCACCTCTGTGGTTCTTTGATTTTTTGTGTTCACGGAGATGTTGCACTGATGAGTTAGGAGGCCTTCATGCGGACTGAACAAAATATTTGTCTAAATCGCGACGGAAGTAAGGGCGAGGATTGTGGCCACGTAAAATCGATTTAAGCCCCCCAGTGGAAATCATTTCACTGACCGTTCCAAGGCGGTTCTTCTGTGGCGGTTTATTTATGGTGTTGTTTGTTACTTACTGTGTGTATCACTTGTATCTTTTTATTTTGGATGGCCATATGGTCATTTTGTGTGATAGTAACTGTCCTTATTCCTTCCTTTGTTTGGGTTTCCATTATGATCTGGTCGCTTAATGTAATGTTTGTGTTCCTTTCCTTTTGGTGTCTTTGATGGGTGGAGTAGGTTGATTGTATCGATTCCTGATCTTTGTTTTACTTCTACTTAGTAAGTATATAAATTTAGAAAAATACATGCCTGTAATGACTTTAGTATCCATTTTCGTAAAATTGTTCGTCGATATATAAAGATTGGGTACAACGTTAATGTTATAAAACAGACTGCATGCATGGTGGTTAACCCAATCACGGTTGGCAATTTTGCTTCCCCACACCGGTGGGTCGGGCCTATGATTATATGACGGTTCCAGCGTAAAAACATAAATGGAATTTTATTTTGGTATCCTTTATGTTGGTTGGCGCCTGATGCTCCGTCTTTGGTCGGGCCACTCGGAGTCTAACTGTTTGGTTTTCTTTTGCTCCAGCAATTCTGTTGTTGTATGCTGTCGAGGCCTCAACCTTGTTTCATCTGAGTAGTTTTTGATTTGTATGTTCTCGGAGATGTTACACTGATGAGTTAGGAAGCCTTCGTGCGGACTAAAACAAAATTAGTGTATACCAAGACAGAGGTAAGGGCGAGGATTTTGGCCATGTAAAATCGATTCAAAGATATGTGGCGCGGCCGTAAAATGTCTCCTTCTCCTTCATCATAGTGTATTTCATATTTTTTGTCCTTTGGGATTCTTTATTCCAGTGTTGCAAATATTTTAGAGTCATTGATGAGGCCTAATTGGCCGAAACTAGCTAGTTTGGTCCAGAAAATAAACGTGTACATTCCATACTTTTCAGTTCGGTAGTGTGGTTTTTGCTGCCAAAGGATAACATTTTTATAGAACATAGTTGATGTCACAACAGCTGTTGTAAAGGGAATGTGTTGCGGCCGTAAAAAAGTCTATTTGCCATTTCATGAAAGTGTAGTTTATATTTTCTTGATTCAATTGTAGAATTTTGAAAATATATGAGGGTCACTGACGAGGCCTAAATGGCCGAAACTAGCTAGTGTGGCCCAGAAAACATATACATTCTATACTTTTCAGTTCTGTAGTGTGGTTCTTGCTTCAAAAGGATGACCCTTTTATAGAACGTATTTGGTTACGAAAAAGGCTATTCTGGCCAAAACATTGTACTATATATGATATTCAGTCCTGTGATCGTACTCGCGATGGATTTACTTTATAGATTGCATTGAGTTTTGCTACAGCTCTTGACAAGGGAAAGTCATAGTGGAAAGGAAGTTTGTATGCTATTGATTAGATAGCAAAATGACATGTTTTCATGTTCCACATGAGGTAATTCTTGCCCTCTCGCGCTCACTTTCTCTAAAGTGTGCGAAGTTCCTCATCTTTGATTTTTGCCGAGCACAGTTGATGAGGTATACGAGAAAAAGAGAATACCAGACGAGTGTCTTTTGATATCAAGTTTATCAGACAAGGCTTCGAGAACGCTTGTAGAATCGCGAGGCTTGCCGAGCGATTCTTCATGCGTTCTCGAAGCCGAGCCTGATAAATTTGATATCAAATGATACGAATCTGATATTCTTTTTATCAGTATATCCCCTTTTATACTCTTTAATTAGCAATTTACGAACAGTTATTGATGGTCCTCAGTGCGCCCCAGCATTTTGGCGGTCGATATATTTAGTATCAGCTGACCATATTTTTCCTGTGATATTTTTTTCAAGCAACTTTTTACATTTTTTCCCAGTAAAAATAACATTTTTTGGCTCACCGTCACGTAGTGACGAGGTGAGCTTTTGGGATCACTTTTTGTCCGTCGTCCGTGCGTGCGTCCGTGCGCGCGTCCGTGCGCGCGTCCGTGCGTCCATAAACAATTTCTTCAAACAACATCTCCTCCTAAACCAATGCGCGGATTTTGACCAAACTTCACAGGAATGATCCTTAGGTGGTCCCCTTTCAAAGTTGTTCAAATGGTTCCGGTCCGTTGCACATATAGGTCAAAGTTTTTTTTCACCGAAAACTTAAAAAATCTTCTTCTCTGAAACCGCAAGGCCCAGATCTTTGATATTTGGTATGGAGCTTCATCTAGTGGACCCCTACCAAGATTGTTCAAATTATAGTGCTGGGGCCAAAAATTCCCCCCGCACCGGGGCCCTTTGGTTTTACATAGGCTTATATAGGGAAAATCTTTAAAAATCTTCTTCTCTGAAACCGCAAGGCCCAGGTATTTGATATTTGGTATGAATCATCATCTGGTGGACCCCCATCAAGATTGTTCAAATTACAGTGATGGGGCCAAAAATGTCCCCGCCCCGGGGCCCTTTGGTTTTACATAGGCTTATATAGGGAAAATCTTTAAAAATCTTCTTCTCCGAAACCGCAAGGCCCAGGTCTTTGACGGATTCTATGACGGCTCCAACGTAAAGGCTTATTGAGAATTAGAGAGATCTAATTCAAGGTAATGTTGGTTGGTGCCTGATGCTCTGTCTCTGGTCGGGCCCATCGGGGTCTAACTGTTGGTTTTCTTTTGCTCCAGCATTTCAGTGGTTTCTTGCTGTCGAGTCCTCACCGTTGTCTCACCTCTGTGGTTCTTTGATTTTTGTGTTCACGGAGATGTTGCACTGATGAGTTAGGAGGCCTTCATGCGGACTGAACAAATTATTTGTCTAAATCGCGACGGAAGTAAGGGCGAGGATTGTGGCCACGTAAAATCGATTTAAGCCCCCCAGTGGAAATCTTCCACTGACCGTTCCAAGGCGGCTCTTCTGTGGCGATTTATTTATGTTGTTGTTTGTTACTTACTGTGTGTATCACTTGTGTCTTTTATTTTGGATGGCCATATGGCCATTTTGTGGGAAAGTAACTGTCCTTATGGCCTTCCTTTGTTTAGGTTTCCATTATTGTCTGGTCGCTTAATGTTTGTATTTCTTTCCCTTTGGTGTCTTTTATGGGTGGAGTAAGTTAATTGTATCAATTCCTGATCTTTGTTTTACTTCTACTTTGATATTTGGTATGAAGCTTCATTTAATGGACCCCTACCAAGATTGTTCAAATTATAGTGCTGGGGCCCAAAATGCCCCCGTCCCGGGGCCCTTTGGTTTTACATGGGCTTATATAGGGAAAATCATTAAAAATCTTCTTCTCTGAAACTGGAGGGCCCAGGTCTTTGATATTTGGTATGAAGCTTCATCTAGTGGACGGACCTCTATCAAGATTGTTCAAATTAAAGCCCTGGGGCCACAAATGCCCCCGGTCCTGGGCCCTTTGGTTTTACATAGATTTATATTGGGAAAATCTTGAAAAATCTTCATCTCTGAAACCACAAGGCCTAGGTCTTTGACATTTGGTATGAAGCTTCAGCTAGTGGACCTCTACCAAGATTGTTCAAATTAAAGCCCTGAGACCAAATATGCCCCCGCCTTGTGGGCCTTTGGTGTTACATAGACTTATATTGGGAAAATCTTTAAAAATCTTCTTCTGTGAAACCACAAGGCCTAGGTCTTTGATATTTGGTGTGAAATTTCTTCTAGTGGACCTCTATCAAGATTGTTCAAATTATAGCCCTGGGCCAAAAATGCCCCCGCCCCAAGACCCTTTGGTTTTACATAGACTTATAATAGAGATAATATTTGAAAATCTTCTTCTCTGAAACAACAAGGCCCAGGTCTTTGATATTTGGTGTGAAGCTTCAGCTAGTGGACCTCTATCAAGATTGTTTAAATTATAGTCCTGAGGCCAAAAATGCCCCTGCCCCATTGCCATTTGGTTTTACATAGGCTTATGTAAGGAATATCTTTAAAAAAATCTTCTTCTCTGAAACCGCAAGGCCCAGGTCTTTGATATTTGTTGTGTAGCTTCATCTAGTGGACCTTTGCCAAGATTGTTCAAATTATAGCCTTTGTTGATATTTGGTATGAAGCTTCACCTTTTTAGACCTCCCTCAACATTATGCACATTATAACCCTGGGGTCAATAATGGCCCTCCCTGAGGCCCACTTGTTACTCTATGGATCAGGTGAGCGATCCAGGGCCATCATGGTCCTATTGTTGTCATTTTTCCAGTAGTCCGGTTCATTCATTAAAGTGCAATGTCACGTTGACGGAAAAAGCTCACTTGTCCTGAGATAGGATATCTTTATCAGATCAAGGCGTTATAATACAATATATATAGGGGTAACTGATAATAAATATTCTCATTCAACATTTTTCAGGCAATAAATACATAATATGAAAAAAAAATAAATAAATAAAATAAAAGAAAGACCCAGGGAGCGCCAAAGAGTGTGATTGTTTCTATCATCAATCTCTCAACTGAAACGATTTTAATGTACATTTTGACATATCGCTATTTACACCATACACAGTTTGCTTCATACAACGTTAGCCGGCCTTCGTAGCTCGGTCGGATGCGCGTCTGACTGGTGAACTGGAGGACGCGAATTCGATACCTGCCGGGGTCGGCACCATTCTTTCGTGGAGATTGATCATGGAATCTTTCCTACAGTCATTCTCTCCCTTCCGCTGATTCAAGAAGGGCAGTTATCAATTTCTGGCGAAAGAATTTGCACTGCACTGGTTAACCGCTTAAGCCTGCCCAGACAAAGTGTGGATAGGTAAACTCACCGGCTCAGAAATGACTTAAAATAGTGTTGCCTGGACCGTTAAACTCCAATACAAACAAACAAACAAATCATACTACATTTAAAGATTACAATATGTCGTTAACAATCTTTGTAGTATAACAAATGCGTTAGTTTTATTCTCGGCGGTGAACATGGGGCCACATTTACTGCCTGTCAGAAAGTGAAAGTTGCTCTCGCTTAACAACTCGGAGAAACATCTCTGTCTCTGGTCGGGCTCATCGGGGTCTAACTGTTGGTTTTCTTTTGCTCCAGCATTTCAGTGGTTTCTTGCTGTCGAGTCCTCACCGTTGTCTCACCTCTGTGGTTCTTTGATTTTTGTGTTCACGGAGATGTTGCACTGATGAGTTAGGAGGCCTTCATGCGGACTGAACAAAATATTTGTCTAAATCGCGGCGGAAGTAAGGGCGAGGATTGTGGCCACGTAAAATCGATTTAAGCCCCCCAGTGGAAATCTTCCACTGACCGTTCCAAGGCGGTTCTTCTGTGGCGATTTATTTATGTTGTTGTTTGTTACTTACTGTGTGTATCACTTGTGTCTTTTAATTTTGGATGGCCATATGGCCATTTTGTGGGAAAGTAACTGTCCTTATGGCCTTCCTTTGTTTGGGTTTCCATTATGGTCTGGTCGCTTAATGTTTATATTTCTTTCCCTTTGGTGTCTTTTATGGGTGGAGTAAGTTAATTGTATCAATTCCTGATCTTTGTTTTACTTCTACTTTTCTCTCATGCGGGGAATGTGTTCCTTGCCTAACGGCTCTGGCAAGTACTTCTCTTATACGGGGAATGTAAGCCCAAGTTCCGCGTCAAGCATCAAAAGAACTTATAATGTGTGGTGACCGTAAAAATGTCTCCCTGTTCTTGGCCATAGTGATTTTGAGTCCTTTTGGAAATTTGATTCATTTGTTGGTTCCATGTGAAATTTTAATGTACTATCGGATGAGTGATGAGGCTTAATAAAAATAGCTAGTCGGGTCCAAAAAAGCTTGTACACACTACAATTTCCAGTTCTATTTTGTATCCCGTGCTTCATAGAGATTGCCTTTTTAGCGGAAAAACAAACAAAACATTATTAAATTTGTGTCTGGTGTACTTTGACGAAAATATCTCCTACTTAAAGTATACATGTTAATCTACTATCCTCATATCTAGATATCTGACAAATTGTAGGTTCTCCGAGACCAAGAGAAGACACAAACGCGTACATAAAAGCTGTCCCAGGGAGTTCAGCTGTATTCTCACTATCTGTTATCGCATATCCTCTTCCTGTGAAGTACACTTGGATCAGAAAAGTTGCGGGTGAATCGGAAAAGGTGATAAACTCCACAAAGACCCTTACATCTTTCAAATCTTCAGAGTATAGTTTAACTGTTGCCAACGTAGAGAGACAGGATTATGGCGAATATAGTCTGACAATCGAAAATGGAGAAGGAGACCCATTATCTTTTACATTCTATCTACAAAATAAAGGTAAATCCATTACAAAAGAAACCATTCATTAATTTTTTGACGTACTGAATATAGATACATGTATATGTTGATGAAAAAATAAAATACAAAATAGAAGTGGAGGCAATGAAACTCCGTTTCGTAAAAACAGTGTTCAATATAAAAAGACTGGTTGCAATATAAATGTTACGCGACATACTGCGTGGTACTTAGCCAAATCATAGTAGATAACTGCTTCCCTCTTTAATTGTACACAGGCGGGTAGGGCCTCAGACTGTATGACGACTCCGACCTAAAGACTTTAAATACATCAGTTTGTGCCTGTTTTTTCTGTCTCTGGTCGGGCCCATCGGAGTCTACCTGTTTGTTTCCTTTTGCTTCAGCATTTCCGTTATTTCATGCCTTCGAGTCCTAATCATCTTATCAACTTTGTATTCGTTTTATTTTTGTGTTTTCGGGGATGTTTCACTGATGAGTTGGAAAGCGGACAGAATCAATGTTAAGTGTTAACCATGGCAGAAACAGAGCCGAGGATTGTGGACACCTAAAATCAATATAACCACGCCCAATCCCGCGCTAGATACTTTACTGCCAGTTCCCAGGCTGTGCTGGTCTTTTTCGATTTCTTCTTGTGCCGTTTAAATTACGGTACCGTTGTTTTATTTCTGTGCGTCTTTCCTATTGGTGTCTTGGATGGACAGTGGAAAAAACTTATATCGCTTCTTGACCATTGCCTTCACATCTATCCTCATTTCCATCTGTAATGATTTCTTTGCTTCCAAAGGCGACCTTTTATAGCTCTTTTATCTTCAATGCAGATAGTGTTTAGTGCTATGTGGTGGCGGTACATCTCCTCCCTGTACGTCATCACAATGCAGTTTATATAAATGATCTTACATGAGTGTCCATGTGTTATTGAATTTATTAAAATGCGAGGCTTTGTTCCTTTCCCTCAACGCATTTTATTCACGGTTGTTTACAAAAATATCAATATTGCGCCATTAGTAAACGTGACGTCATTAAGGACGTCGTACATGTAAACTTTACGGGACGTATATAGCTAATTTGCATATTTAATCCACTAGTGGATTATCGAAAATATTACATGGCGTTATTAGTCTCTCAGACGCGACGTCATATGATAAATTGTAATCGCCTTCTGGATCAAGTTTTATGACCCGTACTTATATACGCTAATAAGTGGTACACAGGTCTTGTAAAACATAGTAGTGCTTATCAACTTATTCGTTTTACTCGAGTATCTCCTCTGTTCTGCAATTTAGGCAATATAAAATAGGTTCTGACTGCTAAGCTTATTAAACAAGGCTATAGTAAATACAAGGTAAGTGTCTTTAATAATAATATATAATCGATGAGGCTTAGGCAAATTTATAGCTTTAGCGAGCCCCTATAAAATTGTCGCGGCGAATCGATTATATTTTATTATCAAAGACACTAACCATTTATTTATGTTATACCGCAATTAAAGAATCAAGGGGTTTTGCACTAATTTAGCAAAAAATAAGCCAAAAATACAGCAGACAGTGTGGCATGTTAAACGACATACAGTGCCATGGCGCGCACGCGTAGTATAACGGGACGTCAACGAGTGCAAAGTTTCTGACGTCACCAAGCCACACAAAGGCGTAGGAAACAACATGGACGCTCGAATAAAAGTTTCTCAGCATTTTACATTCTGTATGAAAATCTGCAAATAAGTAGTTTATTTAAGCTTGAGAAATCATTTTCGAGGTTGAGACTCTACTACAGTAGCAGTGTGCAGTTATTCCAACATACCATTCAAACCAGGAAAGGCCGAGAAGGTAAGAATTTAGCTGAAATTTCTGAAAATCTGTTCAAATCGTCGTTGTTTTCCCATGTATAAAAGGTTGCAAGTTATTGTTTAAACTTGAAATTATTGACCTGAAAAGCAGGCCCGGTCTATAAACGGTCACTAGACGAATTATAGGTCAGTAGAAGGTATTGTAGGTCACTACCGATTATAGCGTGCAGTTATTCGACCCACTTTATTAGGTTACCAGAATGCCTGATTGCGGTATTAATCGGTATAATTAGGTCGGTTAAAACTATTATAGATTTTATCATTTACACACAGATTTGATTGATAAATATAACATTGGCTCGAACATAAAATTTATCGTTGACCCTCTGAATTGCTTGAAAAATAATTCCAGTCCTCTATCATTATATACATTTCGAGCAGTTGAAATAAGTTTTATACTACGATGATTTCTATGCGCAAGAACCTCAGGACTAGTTCACACAGACGTCAACATCGTAAATGTTAGAAGACAAATAAACGAATTTAAACACTTGACGATTTTTTGCCTCGGATGCCTTCAAAAATGGCTGCTTCTAATTGAATAAGCCGTTGGTAAGCTCATTCTTACGCTTTCGAAAGTATTCCAAAAAATATCATTTTGGTGGTATTTTCTTAACATTTCGATGACAAAGTTGAACTTATAAGGAATGACATTTAGTAAAGCATTGGCTCGAAAAACTTCTGCAGCAAGGAATATCGGAATTGGCGTTTCATGGTCATCTAGTTAATAAGTTTCGGATTACTTTTTGGTGAATCAGATGTCTTGGAACAACTAAAAAAGGTTTTAGCTTCCTAGCTTGAAACTGTAAAAGAAGCTTAGTTAAACTACAATCACGTCAACATGATAGTTTTACCTTTCTTGTAGGAAAGCACGATGCACCTAATAATTTATCTGTAACTGTAACGTCATCTACATCCGTCAAAGTGAAATGGTTTCCTGGTTACAACGGAGAGATAGAACAGACGTTTCATCTACTATATGCGAAAGAAGATGGATGTGGATGGACAGCTTTGTCCGTTCCAGAATCCGATGTTAGTGGGGGGCTCTCAGCTGACATAGCTGGTCTACAGCCTGCGACAGCATATTGTAGCGTCCTGGGTATGCCTATGCAATGCCGGGCTGTCTGAGAGTCCCCTAAAACTCCGTATTATCCGTGTATTGTTTGTGTCATTGGACCCGGTAAAGTTTCCGGGCAATGTGCCTCCTTTTCACCAATTTTGTCACTTTGTATTCCGTAATCTTGCTAATAGTTCGATTCTAGATATCATTCGCCATATTCTATCAACATCTTTCTACCTTGTCAATCGCTATTAAGCTGTATTTTTCTCTTTCGAATTGTTTAATTGTTACGGCGATTCCAACATGTCAACAGCAACATGGCGGGTATAAAAGTCAACGCGCTATTGATATGCATGTACAAAGCCGAAACGTTCCGCATGTTGTTGGTGTCGTGTTGGAACTCGTGACCCATGACGTCATTCAGCGCGTGTTTTGAATACTATAAAAGGGCATGCTACTACGATTGTAGTACCTTTCCAACCAGCGGAAAGGCAGACAGTTCTCCACACCTAAAAAGTAGCACAGTTGCATCCAGACACCAGATCGGGTGTTAGATCTACCCGCAGTGTAAACTAAATGTAGAAAGTTGACAAATAGATTATACTTATGGCTAACAGCAAGCCTTTTGGCAAGGTAATGTCTTAAGACATTGTTTGTTTTCATTTCAACAGATCTGGTGAAACCACCAGATTGGGTGAAAATATCAGACTTTTGGGTGATATTAGATCATGCATCATTCGGGCATAATCTAGCAATTTCTAACTTACAGCCAGCATATCTTATGCCCAATCAAACTTGATAAGGCTAAATGAATAGGTTCATGTCTCTCTTGCATATTTTGATAAATATTGTACAGACGGACTCCTTAGAGGACTTTCCCTCCATTTTGGTAGATTTGGTAATTTACTAACTCAGACCGTCCATTAATGTATTAAGAAAGTGATATCCTGACAAATTAATTCTTTTCTGTATGTGTACAATAAATTTAATAAACTGATTTACAGATTTTATTGGTTTCTTCAACACAATCCGTCCGACCCAGGCGAACCCACAAACTATTGTAACCTCCTCATTCTCAGCCACTAAGCTCGGCTACTTCCTGTCCTGACAATCTCCCAAAATAGGGCTGAGAAGAGGGGCAGTGTTACAATTTGGTGTCGCAGAAGTGGGATACAGTTAAAAAAATAATAATGATAATAAAAATAATAATAATAATAGATCTAATAAATAAATAAAGTAGATCTATAAGATAAATAGATAAACCAGCAGGTTTTCATTGTATTTATTTTTCTTATTCATAAAGACCGACAAGACATGTCAAAGCTGTTCATCAGTAGACATTAGGCCAAGATACAGGCTAGCTATAACAACAGCAACAGTTGGTCCACAGGAATAAATGAACAGTCAGCTATCAGTTCATCTTCACCAACTGAAAAGATAAAAAAAAAAAAAAAAAAATCTGTTTCAGCTACTGGAAGCAACCTGGTGTATGGTTATGGTAGTTTGTGGAGAGAGCCATTCTATAAAATTAGTATTATTATATACTATTATTCATTATGGCTGAAAACACAGAATATGAATCACCAGTTTTGGTACATCAGCGGGAGCCGTCTGGCAATGAAGATAATGAATCAGTCACTTCTTTTGGCTCAGATAATAATGCAGAATTTTCACGCTTGGAGTCTGACATTAAACAACACATGACACAAGTTGCAACCCAAGTAAAAGATAGCATATCCGACATAAATAGTCATATACAACAGTGTTTTAGTAATGTTGACCGGCATGTTCAGAGACTCGAGTTACAGGTTTTGGATAATGCAAGAATCATTGAAAGTGTAAGTCAAAACAGGGTGCCATCTCTAGCTAGAACAAATGAAAATGGTAATCATATGCAGAAATCTTCTACATCTGTTACAGACCATTATAACCCAGTAACTACAACTGCAACTGCAGTTGGCAACCAACCTTCTACAACTGCAATTGGCAACCAACTTTCTACTAATACATTTGCAGTTGGCAACAAACTTTCTACAACTGCAACTGCAGTTGACAATCAACCTTCTACATCTGCAACTGCAGTTCAAAATCAACTTTCTACAAATGTTCCTACAGCCAATAATACCCCTTCTGCTTCATATTTGTTAAATCAAAA
This sequence comes from Lucinisca nassula, assembly GCA_963580285.1. NCBI lineage: Eukaryota > Metazoa > Mollusca > Bivalvia > Lucinida > Lucinidae > Lucinisca > Lucinisca nassula. Next base: position 58,691 of record CAUZLF010000635.1, read on the forward strand.
TGAAAGTCAGGGAGCAGTTAATGTCAATATGGGTAGAGGGGATAGCTCTATCAAGCTGAAACCCCAATGTTTCTCAGGAGCACCCACTGATGATTTTGAGGATTACCTGGCCCAGTTTAACATAACAACAGAAATAAATGGCTGGACTTATAAGCAAAAATCATTATATCTGGCCAACAGTCTGACTGGTAATGACCGTTCTTTGCTAAGTGAGCTCAATGAGGAAGAACGTAAAGATTACACCTGTTTGGTTCAAAAACTAACTGCAAGGTATGGTTCTGAAAATAGAGCTGAAGTTTATAGGGCCCAATTAAAGTCACGTGTCAAGGGTAAAAGCGAAAGTATAGCAGAACTAGCTCAAGCAATTCGAAAGCTATCTCGACAAGCATACCCAAATGCAACCATTGATGTGATAGAGGCTTTAGCATTGGATCATTTTATAGATGCCCTATCAGAATCAGAAATACGTCTTAGAATAAGGGAAGTAGGTCCAAAATCTTTCAGTGAAGCAGAGGCTATGGCAGTGCGATTTGAGGCACACCGTATTGCTGATAAGCAGCGCACACGTTTAGGAGGGAAAATTGAAGGGTCTAACAATGATCATAATAATGAACAGAATCATATGACCTCACTAAATAGGAATATTGAAATTCTGCAAAAACGTGTAGACAATTTATACTCAAACAGAAATCTGCCCACCCTAAATTCTAGAAATAGACATTTTCCTGCTCATAATGGTAGGGAAAACATTTACAATAGGAATGAACAGAGGAGGGTACCAAATGACCCTGGAAACAGAAATAATAATTCCCAGAGGCAAAATAATTTTAGGCAAAACAATTATAATCACCAGTTCAGGGGAGATAATTCAAGCAATCAATATCAAAGCAACCAGCAATCCTTTGGAAATAGAATGAGGTCGGAAAACTACCGTCAGCCGAATCAGGGGTCCGGATCCAGGCTGAATTAGAAGGACCCGAGACAATTCCCATGAGGCGCAATTGGTGTATTGAAGAGGGTTATTTTGTCTGTGCAACAGTAGGGGACCTACCACTCACATTTCGGATAGACACAGGTTCAAATGTTTCTATTCTGAATAGAAGCATATTTGACAAACTTTCTCCTGGGTTCGTCATTCTGTTCAGCCTATAAATAAGAAATTACTTACTGTTACAGGGGAGATAACTCCATTTTTAGGTAAAGCAGTCCTGAACTTAGCTATAGGGTCACAAAAGCTTCAGATGAAAGTTCTCTTTTCTGATATTGAAAATGAAGGTATATTGGGCTTAGACTTTCTCAAGGAACACAACTGTAACCTTATGCTTACTCAAAGCTGCTTGAAAATTAACAGAGAGAAAATAAGAGAAATCGATAAACCTAAAACTTCATTCAGCATTCCGGGCTCTGGATTATGGCAATTTAAAGTGATGCCATTTGGCGCTACAAACTCGGCTGCCGTCTTTGAACGCCTTATGGAGACGGTTTTTACTGGTCTAAATTACAAGACACTGCTCATATATCTTGATGACGTCATAGTTTATGGTAAAAACTATGAAGTACACCTAAAGAACTTAAGGGAAGTCCTTAAGAGATTGAAAGATGCAAACTATAAAAAGATTGGGTACAACATGGATATTATACGACAGACTGCATGCATGGTAGTTAACCCAATCACGGTTGGCAACTTTGCTTCCCTCTTTAATTGCACGCCGGTGGGTCAGGCCTCAGATTCTATGACGGCTCGAACGTAAAGGCTTATTGAGAATTAGAGAGATAATGCTGGTTGGTGCCTGATGCTCTGTCTCTTGTCTGGCTCATCGGAGTCTAACTGTTGGTTTTCTTTTGCTCCAGCATTTCAGTGGTTTCTGGCTGTCGAGTCCTCACCGTTGTCTCACCTCTGTGGTTCTTTGATTTTTGTGTTCATGGAGATGTTGCACTGATGAGTTAGGAGGCCTTCATGCGGACTGAACAAATTATTTGTCTAAATCGCGACAGAAGTAAGGGCGAGGATTGTGGCCACGTAAAATCGATTTAAGCCCCCCAGTGGAAATCTTCCAGTGACCGTTCCAAGGCGGCTCTTCTGTGGCGATTTATTTATGTTGTTGTTTGTTGCTTACTGTGTGTATCGCTTGTGTCTTTTATTTTTGGATGGCCATATGGCCATTTTGTGGGAAAGTAACTGTCCTTATGGCCTTCCTTTGTTTAGGTTTCCATTATGGTCTGGTCGCTTAATGTTTGTATTTCTTTCCCTTTGGTGTCTTTTATGGGTGGAGTAAGTTAATTGTATCAATTCCTGATCTTTGTTTTACTTCTACTTTGAAACTAAATCCCGAAAAATGCCTGTTCTTTTAAAAGCAAGTCACTTTTCTTGGCCATCTGGTATCAGAAAAAGGTATAAGTATGGATCCAGAAAAGATTAAAAGTGTTCAAGATTGGTCAGTCCCAAGGAATGTTTCTGAGGTAAGATCTTTTGTAGGCCTATGCAGTTATATGAGAAAATTTATCCCTGCCTTTAGTACAATTTGCAAACCATTGCATGTGCTACCAGAAAAGGGCCATGTATTTGAATGGACGGAACAGTGTCAAATAGCATTTAATACCTTGAAAGCAGCTTTAACCACAAGCCCTGTCTTAGCTTTCCCACAAGAAAAAGGGGGGGGGGTAACTTTATTATTGATTGCGACGCATCCAATGTTGCTATAGGGGCTGTGATTTCACAAGTCCAGGATGGGGAAGAAAGAGTGATAGCCTACTATAGCAAATGCTTTTCCAGAACAGAACGTAAGTATTGTACAACCAGGAAAGAGCTACTAGCAGTAGTAAACTCAATCAAACAATTCCATCATTATTTGTATGGTAGACACTTCATTGTCAGAAGTGATCATAACAGTCTAAGATGGTTGATGAACTTTTCTATCTTAGAGGGACAATTAGCTAGATGGCTAGAATTCCTAGCATCTTACGACTTTGAGATACAATTTCGCAAAGGAATATCTCACAAAAATGCTGACAGTCTAAATATACGCCCTTGTGTTGTCAACAGCTGTAAGTATTGTGACAGAGTAGAAGAGAAAAATAGGGATAATGAATCCGGACTGATCACCCGGGAAAATGGGGGCTATGTGGAGAATAGTATCAGGGGGAACAATACAGAAGAAGTAGGTCAGCTAAGAAAGGTTAGTACAAGTTTGGATGAGCTGGACTCATCAGGAAATGAAATTGGCAAGGGTTACTGCCCCTTAGAAGTGCACTTAAAGGGACAGAACTCAGAGACTGATATACCTGTTTGCAATATAATAGGGGGAATCAATATGGATACTTCTCCACTGATATCGAGTCATAGAAGTCAATCAAAGGCTGAAACTACAAAGGTAAGTGGTAGTTCAAGCAGGACCGTTGACCGGCCTCACGAACAAATCACAGAACAGCTTGACAATTATAGTTTGAAGAAGACCGTTGATCGGCCTGAAGAACAATATAACAATCAAGTGTTAGAATTATCAATATTCCCTGAAATCATGCATGGAACTCAAACTTCTGCTGGGAAATTGTTAATTCAGGAACCAGTTCCAAATAAAAGGATGTTTATTGAACTTTCTGATAATGAAGACTATCAGATAAATAACTCGACAAATTCTACTGACCTTTGGACCAGGCTACCAGAGACGGGTAGTCTGGAAAGCAGTTTAGATTGTCAATATGATACACAAGAGGGTGAACATTTTGCAGGTAAGTTGGAACCTGTAGCTATTAGGCAAACAGAAATCATCGATATAGACTGTATGACACCTGAAAACTTGAGAGTCATGCAAGAAAATGACCAAATATTGAGTCAAATAAAGCTCTGGAAGAGTACAGATAATAAGCCAGATTGGAATGTAGTTGCCCCTTATGGGATAGAATTAAAAACATACTGGGGACAGTGGGAGTCCTTGGTAATGATAGATGACATTATTCACAGAAAGTGGGAAAGTCCATACAGACCAGGGGAGGTAATCAATCAAATACTCTTGCCAACTAGTCTCCGTAAGACAGCTTTCATATTATTGCATGAATCTGTGTCAGCCGGACATTTAGGACAACTTAAGACTTTTGATAAAATACGGCAGAGGTTCTACTGGTATCGCTACAAAGAAGATATTGAACACTGGTGTAAGGTATGTGACATATGTGCCTCTAGAAAACAGCCATATCGCAAGGCCGAGGCACCCATGAAACAGTACAATGTAGGGTACCCCCTTGAACGAGTGAGCTTGGACCTAATGGTACCACTCCCATGTACCGATGTAAATAATTCCAGGTATATACTTATGATATCTTGTTACTTCACAAAATGGCTCGACGCCATACCTTTAGTACCGACAGATGCAAAGACTATTGCAACTAAGCTAATTGAGAGGTTTGTATCTATCTTTGGGGTTCCAACCCAGCTCCATGGTGACCAAGAATCAATGTTTGAGTCGTCAGTTTTCAAAGAGGTATGTAATTTATTAGGCATACATAAGACTAGAACCACTCCAGGCAGGCCCCAGTCAGACGGAATGGTAGAGAGGGCCTTTAGAAGTGTACAGACCATGCTTTCAGCGTATGTGTCCGAGAATCAAAAGGATTGGGATCAATACCTACCGTTGCTTATGATGGCTTTTCGTAGTTCAGTTCACTCATCTTTAGGAAACTCTCCTTGCGAAATGATGTTCGGAAGGCAAATAAGACTACCAATTGATTTGGCCATTGGTGTACCTGAAACGAGAACAAGTATCTCCAATAGTGACTATGCATACAAGCTAGAAAAACAACCAGTTTCTATACATGATTTTGCACGAAAACACATACAAATTTCCAGCAACAGAATGAAAAACTATTATGATAGAAATGCAATTTACAGTAGGAGACTGTGTATGGTTCCACAACCCGGTCCGAAAACCTGGCATTAGTCTAAAATTTCAAAGACCCTGGAAGGGACCTTATATCATTGTACAAAAGATAACTGACATTCTGTACAGAATTCAACAATCACCCAGGGGTAAATCAAAGATTGTTCACTATGATCGCCTTAAGAAATATGTGGGTGAAAATAAGCCGACATGGTTCAGACAGTAATGGCATCACAATATAAGATAATTTTAATCAGAAAGACAGGCAGCATGCATAATACTGACCATCAACATATAGAGTTGGTCACATAAACACTATTGGTTTCATTGGGCGACAGGGCTTGAGATGTCATTTCATCTCAATGTCGGGTAAAAGTCCCACAAAATTGGAAGCAACGTCTCCAAAATGACCTTTACAGTGTTGACAGGGACGTTAAACTTCAAACCAAACAAATAGAGTTGGTCACTACTATGTATGAGGATCACCACTATCTTGCATAAGGTCTGTCACCGGTATGCATTCTATATTTAAACAAATGGTATGTGAAAATTCACAATACAAGCTTTCATTAAAATGTGACTACATGTGTCATATATACTTGTAATCAGGGCATTATTACAGAATTATTGAGGAAAGACAGCATTTAATACAGCGAATACTATAACATTTTGTGGTGTTTATGCTATCAGCATCAGATCAACACTTAGACCCTATTTATTGCAACAATGGTCAGGTTTCATATGCGAGACACCAAGTTCTGCAACAGAAGATCAGGTGATTTTTCACCGAGTACTCCAGTGTTCACCAACTTCTGATTTAAGATCAGCTTTGTATAAGTGAAGTATCTTAAAAGGGTCTTAAAAATGATGACGACCTGTTATCCTGCTGTCTAATACAATACAACGCCCATGGCGACAGTACAAAGAGTCTGTTTCTCAGCGCAGGCCATGGCTGTTATAGACAGATGGACCTTATACACAGTATATACATGTATATATGAACGTAATGTGCATGTATATACCTTCATGACGCCCACAAGGGGATTACATGTACATGATCCAGAACTGCAACATGGCATGCTTTAATATACTTTCATGACACCAGATTCAAGTGCAATGTCTGCAGAATCCGTCCAGTAAAGACAAGGTTCGAGATAACCAGACACATTGAGGAACAGCACGGGGGTTTTGGATTCTGGTGCTGCAAGTGCGACCATCCATACAATCGTCTGGGAAGACACGTGCGCTGCAATGGCACCAATGCTAACATGATATCCTACAACAGGATAACGGGAATCAGTGGACCAGAATGCCAAAAGAAACTGGAGCAGTATTACGGAACTGAGCTACCGTTCCTGTGGCAAGCTATTCCCTACACAGAGGATGAACCCAGATACCAGAGTTCAGCAACACAAAGGAGGCCTTTCCACACCACCACCGACATAAAACACAGGACAGAACAAAAACAAGAAACAAAGAAAAGACAGCTGGTAAAAGTACCTATCAAGCAGAACTCCCCAAAAAGACAGGCCATCGTAGACAGCACAGGACAGGCACCACTATCATCACAATATTACATTGATGAATTTACCAGTGCTCAGACGCCTGACATCCAAATTCTGGATCCCCTAGAGGAATTGTTCCAGCTTGATGATCCGAGCTGGGCACATGTAAAATTTGAACCGCAAACCCGCATTACACCACCTTCAACCATATCCAGCTCCAGCTCTGAATCATCTAGTTCGTCAAGCGACACCAGCTCAGAATCTGAAATGGAGAATGTAACCGAGGATGAGAAAAATGAAGATAAGCGAATGGAAAGAAAAAGAAAATACACAGAGGATGACAAAACCTACCAGTCAATCAAAAAAGTGCATCATTCTGATGGAGAACACGAAAAATCAAAGAAAAATGACATGAAAACAGTGAATAAATCAACCAAAAATGAAATGAAAAACGACATGAAAGAAAAATCAATGAAAAATGACATGAAAACAGTGAATAAATCAACCAAAACTGAAATGAAAAAAGACATGAAAGAAGAATCAGTGAAAAATGATGTGAACAGTGTGAATAAATCAACCAAAAATGAAATGAAAAATAACATGAAAGAAAAATCAATGAAAATTGACGTGAAAACTGTGACTGAATCAACCAGAAATGAAATGAAAAATGACATGAGAACAGTGAATAAATCAACCAAAACTGAAATGAAAAATGACATGAAAGAAGAATCAGTGAAAAATGACGTAAACAGTGTGAATAAATCAACCAAAAATGAAATGAAAGAAAAATCAATGAAAATTACGTGAAAACTGTGACTAAATCAACCAAAAATGAAATGAAAAATGACATGAAAGAAAAATCAAAGAAAAATGACATGAAAACAGTAAATAAATCAACCAGAACTGATATGAAAAATGACATGAAAGAAGAATCTGTGCAAAATGACATGAACATTGTGAATAAATCAACACAAAGTAAAATGAAACATGACATGAAAGCAAAATCAGTGAAAAATAATGTGAAACCTGTGAATAAACCAACCAAAAGTGAAATGAAAAATGACGTGAAAGAAGAATCAGTGAAAAATGACATAAACACTGTGAATAAATCAACCAAAAATGAAATGAAAAATAACGAAAAACAAAAATCTGGGGAATATGACATGAAAATGTGAATGAAACAGTGGAGAGTGAAATAAAAATTGACATCAAGCAAAAATCAGTGCAAAATGAAGTGGAATATGATAGAAAATCAAAATCAGATGAAATTGAAAGAAAAATTGAAAACAACACAAAATCAGTGAAATATGAAATGAAAAATGTGAGTATAGCAATGGAAAATGAAACAAGTACATGTAATGTGAGTAGTGCAGTGGAGCATGAGACATGTTCAAAAAATAGTGACAGATGACAATGACGTAAAGGAAATCAAAACACACAGTGAGTCAGAATCAATGGAAAATGAAATAGAATCAGGAAATATAGAGGAAAAAGAAAATAATAATGAAGAGAAATATAGCAATGAATCTAATGAAAATGAAAGGGAAAATAAAACAGAGGATGAAATAGAATACATGGGTAGCAGTGAATTACAATGGGTTGAAAATAATTGGGACATGAATATGTTTTATAACATTTCTAGATTGTTTACTACCCTCCGTTATGATGGATCTACACGGCCATATGGGAGATTGGATGATCATAAGCCAATGTCCAATGTGGCCTACAAAAGTTACTCCTCTTTGCAGGCTATTCAGGAGTCGCCGGTGAATCTGGATATAGGTGGACAAGTATTCCCTACATCCAGAATCACCTTGATGGCTGATCCAAGTTCGCTGCTAGCCATGCTATTCCGAAGGACATGTCCCATGCGCCCCATGGCTGGAAATACCTACAAATTTGACAGAAACCCTACTTATTTCTCTTTCATTTTGGATTACTTGCGCAATGGTGGGCATCTGGACCTGATGATACTGCCCAAGGAGAAGAGTGCTCTTCTTGCCATTTTGACTGAAGGCCGATTTTATTGCATGAAGGGCTTAGAGGAGATAATTTTAGGCAGGCTGTATCTTGAATTTAAAAGCAGAAAGTATTAATCTAATTTCATGATACAGAAGAATCCTTCTCCTGCGACAGTATTTTACGGTCTGGAGTCTATACCATTGCTTTTGGTTTGATTGATTAGCATATATTTTTGTAATGTATTATCATCATATATATTGCAGGTTTATGGTGTTTCACATTAATTTATTTATTTATTTTTTTTTTGAATGTTTAAATACTTGACTGATAAGTAATATTGATGTTTGAAATATAGCAACTAAAATAGCTTTTAAACAGTAAAGGCTTCTTTGACGACCAGCTCAGTATACGAAAATATTCTTGAGAGGGCTGTAAATATATATGATGGAAGGAATTTTTGCAAACAATACTTTAGTTTCTCAAGTTGTATGGATTAGCACATTTTATCCATTAGTCATTGACATGTTTCAGCATTTTTTTTATTATTCATCTGGCTCACCTATTATCATCACTCCTGATGATTACAGGCATTATTGCTATCTAAATGCCTTTGTTTCTTTATATACAATTGAGCCTCATTATAAAAGTTCTTTGTAAACTAAAGTCATCATTATCAAGTTCAGTATCATACTCCATTATGACATGGTACTGAATATGATATTGATGTGCTGGGTCTATAGTGGGAATGTTCAAGCAAGACAAGCTTTCCTATAAATCTGTATTTTTTTTTATGCTAAAATGCAGATTCTGTATAGATAATGCAGGAGATGAGCTGGGGCCATGAAAATAATTGCTTTATGGTCATGGAGAGGTAAAAAAAAAATTGTCAATTGATGCAGTTGCTTACTTGGCACTTGCAAACAATGATTGTGAATTATTTAACTGCATTAAAGAGTATATTATGTATAAAAGTAGTGGCACTACTACATAGTCTCATTCAGTGAATAGTTGGTTGTGTCACACTTGTGTTTTATATATATGTATTTGAGGCTGGTAGTGTGCATTACGGAAAGGTTTGCTTTCCAAGCTGTAACTCAATACGTTTGTCTTGACACAACCATGCTTGTTGTTATATATTTGTATATTATTAATGTATGTGCTTTATCTGATTTGAGACAAAAGGGAGTCTTCAGTACTACTGTGCTTTACTGATCACTGAAAATGTTTGCACAGTATTGGAGAAATTGATTGGGCTACATAATGCTTCCACGCAGGGCGAGGCCACCTGCACATGAGTACTTGCAAACCGCCCAGGCGGGTAGGGGCAAATAAAAATCAAAAATGAGTTCCTTTAAGAGCAATGAAAACATTCATAAGAAAGAAGATGGGTCATACTACGTAGTTTCGGCTAATAAAGCCTCATCAGTAACCCTGTAATGATCCGGCAAAGAAAGTCAGAGAAAACATACTGCAATTTTGCGAATTTCGAATAGGCAGTCGATTCAAAGACTGATATAAATCACAATGGGGTCCAAATAATTAAAAACCGGTCTAGAATATAAATCTAAACCAATAATTAAATTCTGATCTCTCAAAATATTCACGCTGATCTCAAAGGACCAAAAGTAAAATATAAACTGCACTATGGTTGATGTACGGGGAGACGTTTTACGGCCGCCACACGGCACAACACCAGCTGCAGTGAAGGCAAATAAAAATCAAAAATGAGTTCCTTTAAGAGCAATGAAAACATTCATAAGAAAGAAGATGGGTCATACTACGTAGTCAAACTGCCTATGCATATGAAAATTTTGGTTGCATCGGGAGGTAGGGCTTGAGATGTCATTTCATCCCAATGCCGGGTAAATGATCCATGAGATTGGAAGCATCATCACCTATATGACCTATAGGGTTTTCGTGGACGTTAAATCTCTATCAATCTGTTAAACAATTAAACATATACAATATACATGTGGATATTGTGGCTGAAAAATAAGTTTAAAAGAAAGCTGTTTGTTGTGTTTGACTGAATTTCAGTTAAACATAACAAATGATATTGTTACATTGATTTAATCATTACTTGTGCATGTGAATTAATGAAAGAGGTCATCAATGTTACTTTTAAAGTTGTGAGCTCACATTTCTTTGACTCTCCACCGAAGAAATGTCCGAAACACCCTCATAGACCTACATGTTTTTATTTTTATGCAATCTTTACAACTCACTGTTCTTATAAACACATGTAGTAGGTATTGAGGCTAGCAGTAAATGACTCACTGCATGCCATGTCAGAATTGTTCACATGTTTGACAGACTTGGAATAATTTCATTGTGTACAAATTTCAGTCTGATAGTGTGCACCACTTTATACATCCACACTACTAAGTGGATTATAGTATTATAGGTAAGCAACATTTAATTGGCACTGCATTGGTCGATTTTGGACCATCAACTACCACACTTCTTGCATATTCTTACCTATCCTGCCAATTCGTGGGTCCGAATTCCTGAGGTGGGGTGATATTGTAGCGTCCTGAGTATGCCTATGCAATGCCGGGCTGTCTGAGATTCCCCTCAAACTCCGTATTACCCGTGTATTGTTTGTGTCATTGGACCCGGTAAAGTTTCCGGGCAATGCGCCTCCTTTTCACCCATTTTGTCACTTTGTATTCCGTAATCTTGCTAATAGTTCGATTCTAGATATCATTCGCCATATTCTATCAACATTTTTCTACCTTGTCAATCGCTATTAAGCTGTATTTTTCTCTTTGGAATTGTTTAATTGTTACGGCGATTCCAACATGTCAACAGCAACATGGCGGGTATAAAAGTCAACGTGTTTTTGATATGCATGTACACAGCCGAAACGTTCCGCATGTTGTTGCTGTCGTGTTGGAACTCGTGACCCATGACGTCATTCAGCGCGTGTTTTGAATACTATAAAAGGGCATGCTACTACGATTGTAGTACCTTTCCAACCAGCGGAAAGGCAGACAGTTCTCCACACCTAAAAAGTAGCACAGTTGCATCCAGACACCAGATCGGGTGTTAGATCTACCCGCAGTGTTAACTAAATGTAGAAAGTTGACAAATAGATTATACTTATGGCTAACAGCAAGCCTTTTGGCAAGGTAATATCTTAAGACATTGTTTGTTTTCATTTCACCAGATCTGGTGAAACCACCAGATTGGGTAAAAATATCAGACTTTTGGGTGAAATTAGTTCATGCATCATTCGGGCATAATCTAGCAATTTCTAACTTACAGCCAGCATATCTTATGCCCAATCAAACTTGATAAGGCTAAATGAATAGGTTCATGTCTCTCTTGCATATTTTGATAAATATTGTACAGATGGACTCCTTAGAGGACGTTCCCTCCATTTTAGGTGATTTGGTAATTTACTAACTCAGACAGTCCATTAATGTATTATGAAAGTGATATCCTGACAAATTAATTCTTTTCTGTATGTGTACAATAAATTTAATAGACTGATTTAAAGATTTGATTGGTTTCTTCACCACAATCCGTCCGACCCAGGCGAACCCACAAACTATTGTAACCTCCTCATTCTCAGCCACTAAGCTCGTCTACTTCCTGTCCTGACAATCTCCCAAAATAGGGCTGAGAAGAGGGGCAGTGCTACAATATGTACTTAAAATATATTCTTCTAATGCGGAAGGGAACAGTACAGCTTCCGATTTATTGCGTTTCATTACAAAAGGTATTACTTGTTTGCCATAAATAACTCGCACAAATGGTGGGTAGAATGATATCTGAGGCAAGTTTTACTTTCAAATTGCGCACCTCTTGTGGCTGATCTGTTCTTGTATTGTTATGAAAGAGAATTCATGTTGTCGCTTTCTATTGATAACCAATCTGAATATTTGAAGCTTTTAGCTCTACTTCTAGACATTTAGATGATTTTTAAATATTGACAATACTTACTTTGATGGTTTGATCAGTCAGATTTATCCCCTAGAACTTCAGTTTAACAAGGCAAATTCCTCTGATACCAAAACCCCCTTTTTGGATTTACATTTATCTATTGTAGATGGATTTGTTTCTTCCAAAATTTATGATAACGTGATGATTTTGATTTTGATATTGTAAATTTTCCTTTTTTGGATGGTGATGTTCCTCGCGCGACATCGTACGGGGTTTATATTTCGCAGTTAATTTGATTTGCTAGAGTATCTAGTCATGTATTCGACTTGAACACTCGTAATAAATTATTAACCGCTAAACTTCTTAATCAGGGGTATCAGTATCATAAACTATGTAAAGCCTTTTCTAAGTTTTATAGACGTCATTCTGATTTGGTTTCAAAATTCAATGTTGGACTTAAAACACTTCTGCAACAAGGCCTATCTGAACCCTAATTCCAATTTCGTTAAATCGTTCGTCGATATATAAAGATTGAGTACAACATAAATGTTATAAAACAGACTGCATGTATGGTGGTTAACCCAATCACGGTTGGCAATTATGCTTCCCTACACCGGTGGGTCGGGCCTAAGATTATATGACGGTTCCAGCGTCAAAACGTAAATGGACTTTTATTTTGGTATTCTTTATTTTGGTTGGCGCCTGATGCTCCGTCGTTGGTCGGGCCCCTCGGAGTCTTAACTGTTGGTTTTCTTTTGCTCCAGCAATTCTGTTGTTGTATGCTGTCGAGTCCTCAACCTTGTTTCATCTCCGTAGTTTTTTTTATTTGTATGTTCCCGGAGATGTTACACTGATGAGTTAGGAAGCCTTCATGCGGACTAAACAAAATTAGTGTATACCGCGACAGCGGTAAGGGCTAGGATTATGGCCATGTAAAATCGATGTAAGCCCCCCCCCCCCCCCCCAGTGGACGTCTTTCCACTAACCGTTCCAAGGCGGTTCTTCTGTAGCGGTTTATTTATGTTGTTGTTTGTTACTTACTGTGTGTATCACTTGTGTCTTTTTATTTTGGATGGCCATTTTGGCCTTTTGTGGGAAAGTAACTGTCCTTATGGTCTTCCTTTGTTTAGGTTTCCATTATGGCCTGGTCGCTTCATGTTTGTGTTTCTTTCCCTTTGGTGTCTTTGATGGGTGGAGTAAGTTAATTTTATCGATTCCTGATCTTTGTTTTCTTTTACTTTTCAGGATCGTTGGCTCAAGTTTAAGGTGACTTTGGCTATATTTACAAACACACACACACACACACACACACACACACACACACACACACACACACACAGAAAAAAAAACTTGCCATCACACTAGCCCGTTTGTGTAATGATGGATTTTAAAATTACTTCATAAAAAGTTGGTAACAATAATATCTTGAGCAATTTTAAAATATTATCATACCCGACATTAAAATGCATCAATAAATCTAGGTGATTTTTTGTTTTGGTTTTACGACCCTATCAAGATCATTTCACTTGTGTCGACCCAATCGAATGTGGACGAAAACCAGGAAACTACCTAACCTTCCGTTGCAAAACCTGGCGTCTCACATGTGGTTCGATCCAGGCGCGAACCACAGCGGCGAAATACTTAATGATTAAGAGTCAGCGCTCTTATTAACTAGGTCACTAGAGCAATGACATAGTTTTGTTTCTAAAAATAGTCACAAAAACCTTGGACTTTAGCCCCGGACCCTGAATTTTGAACTCGCTTTAGATATTATCATACCCGACATTTGTGCAAAGTCACATTTAAATCCACCAATAAATATAGTTGCTAGGGCAATATAAAGGATCATTTCTAAAAATAGCCAGTGACTTTAACTTTAAGCCCCGTAGATATTGTCGTACTCCACACTTTGTTTCTTAAATTAAACACCGTGACCTTGAACTTGAATCGAGGACCCCTTAAGTCGAATTCGCCTGCGATATTATCATGCCCAACAGTTGTGTGAACTTTTATTCAAATCAATGCCAATTTTATTTTCTATAAATAGCCAGAGACGTTGACCTTGAGCCCAGGAAGCCGAAAGTCGAGATATTACCATTCACAACATTCATGTGAAGCTTTTGTTTTAATCCGTAGAAAAAATATAGGCGCGAGAGCGATGAACAAGGTTTTCTAAAAATAGCCAATGACCTTGACCTTAAGCCCAGGACCCTGAAACTCAAACTTGCTACAGAAACCACCATACTAAACATTTATGTGAAGTCATATCTAAATCCGCGAAAAAATATAGGCGCTACAGCGATCACAACAAATGTGACATGCTTACGAGTGTACATACATACATGCGTACGTACTTACGTACGGAACAAACACTATATTCGTTGTATGGGGCATAATCATACTGAGATTAAAGTTGAAATGAACAGAAAGATATTTTTATGCATGGAAGTTAGTATTTACTATTTGTGGCAAACTCGTCATTTGAAAATAGAATTGAAGGCAATGATAAAGAATCGATACATTTAATCCACGCCATACATCAGAGACACCAAAGGGAACGCAACACAACTTCCAAACCGCCAGACCCCAACAAAAATACAAACAGCTGAAAGCCAATCACACAAAATTTCAAATTGGCTATCTAAAACAAAAATATACTAGAGGCCCAAGTGGACAAGACTCGCTCACGAGATTTTATTAATGTAAACATATTTAAGGGGAATGGGAACACCAGGCAGATATTTCCGCCATTTTTCAGATTGAGACAACTTTCGGGACTTCCTGTTCGCTTTTCTAAAAGCCCCGTCCCACTGAAAAATTGGTCAATCTTAAAGGAAAGAATTTGCTCCTCTTTCCTTTAAGAGTTGACCCCTATCGACGTGATAACACAAACATACATTTGGAGGAGTTGCCTCCCCTGAAGCCGTTCCCATTCCCCTAAATCATTTCGAAAACACGCCTATAGAAATGCATAGTAAACTTTACCGCCGAAAAAACGAACAATTTAAGATGAACAATTGTGATATTTTTCCTATTTCTGCTCAAAATACAAATTTTGGGTACTTGTTAGAACCGCCTCATCGAGTACTTACAATCTATATTTTAGAGCAGAAATAAGAAAAATATAGTTTACCCCTGTAAACGCCAGTTTTACTACATAAAACTGGGGTTCAAGGGGTCAAAATTATATGGGCGACCGCAGCGTGTTTTTGGGATCTTGCGTATTTTAAGCAAGGGTGGTTGAGCTACAAGTTCTACTAACATTAGTTGCGGCTCTCCCCACATACGGATGTTTACATCAACACACATGAGATAATGGCAAACAATAACACTTTTAAAAACCGGTTTGGAAAAATGGTTGGCAGAATGAAATTAATAAAAAATGAAACATGTTTGTACGGCTTTAAAACTTGTAATATTATTTTCTATTAACCAATTTTCTTCCCCCCAAAAAGGACATGCAGTATGAATGGGCAGAAATATCCGGTAGACCCAAATAGTGCATTGTTTTCTTTGTTATATTCTGAAAACGTGAAGAAGAAATTTTCAGCATCTTCGCTTTCACTTGAGCATCTACAACTAGCGTTAGTTAATAGATGGTTTGTATAAAGGTCAAAAGTTGCTACAATTATTATTGCTTCTAATTCTGTCGTGTAAAACTGAAATATATCTATTGCCTGCATTATAGAAAGTTCGCAACTTTTAGTTTATGTTGCTGCTTTTTGTTTATTTTGCTAATGAGTTACGTAGGTCAATACCGAGAACATTTTATGAAGATATAGGATATGGGATACATGATTTACCTGCGATCTCAGTTCTACAGAAAGGAGCCGTTATATCAGTTTCGTTTCTCAGTGCATAATCGTTGATTTCTCTAACTGGCGGGGAAATTAGATCTGATATATATATACATTTTTATCAGTACCACCCTATATAAAGTACATTGTAACACAGTGACCTGATAAAATATGCTATCTCAGGACAAATGAGCTTCATCACGTCAACGTTACATTGCACTTTTTGAATGAACCGGACAACCGGAAAATTGGCTAAAAATGTTATTATTACTGGAAAAATTAGAACAAATTACTTTAAATTATCAAAAGCAAAATAACGGTCAGATGATAGTAAATATACTGATCGCACAAAGTCCACACCGGAATGTTGTGACGCACTGAGGAAAATCGTTAAGTGATCGTAAATTGCCAATTTAAACAGTTTACAAGGGGATAAACTGATAAAAAGAGTACAAAGGGGATAAACTGATAAATAGAATACCAGATTCGTGTCATGTGATGTCAAGTTTATCAGGTGTCTTTTATGGATGGAGTAAGTTAATTGTATCAATTCCTGATCTTTGTTTTACTTCTACTTTGGCTCCGAGAACGCATTTAGAATCGCACGGCAAGCCTCGCGATTCTTCAAGCGTTCTCGGAGCCTTGTCTGATAAACTTGATATCAAAAGACACGAACCTGGTATTTTCTATATACATTAAGATAAGTTTTTGCTGCCTGCGTCCTTCTGCCAATGACAAACCAACCGCATTCCCTATAGAGATAACCAAGTTAAACAGATCGAGTCAAGCCAGCGAAAAACTTGTGATTTTATTATTTGCAGTATAATGATTACTTGTTCTTTATTAGCGTTTTCCTTTTAATCGAAACGACAAAGAATAAAAGGTAAACAAGGTTTGACACTGTGTTGTCGTAACATAAATTATTCTTCAACCAAATGGTTACTATTTATCCACGAAGAAGTTTCATTCCTTTGTTTTCTTTTATTAGAGGCGGAATCTAGTGACCTACCTGGTATAATTGGAGGAATCATTGGAGGTGTTGTATCCACATGCTTGGTAGCTTTTTTCATTATTTACATACTTAGACATAGAAGACTTAAGGCAGGTAAGAATTCATTCGGCCAGTCAAATACAAATAAACAATTTTGTATATTAGACTAATGAAGATTCACATCAGGCTCTTTGCCTACATAGAAATATTAACAACGCCGGGAGAAAATTTGACAAAACTTTGCCTACATAGAAATATTAACCACGTCGGGAGAAGATTTGACAAAATCAAAACTGCAGATCAGCCTGTGTATCCGCACAGTCGGAAAATCCTTTGATTTAGCTATTTGCATAATTTAATTTATCATATGAGCCCCGTCAAGCGAATTTGTGTCTTCGAGCATTCCGTCATGACAAATTTTAACTGCGCATGCCCAGCCATTCAGAGGGGCCAGGGATATGGCTTTCTGTCTGAAGGTTCCTCTTGATACACTGCTTGTACGAGAGAGCAGCGAAGGTTCTGGTGAGACTGCGCGGATGCGCAGGCTCGCCTGAACCTTCGCTGCTCGCATAGGCGATAAGTACCAAAATCGCTTGACGGGGCCCATATGACGTCGCGTCTGAGAGTGTAAAAACGGCATGTAATATATTTCGTTATCCACTAGTGAATTAAATATGCAAATAAGTTATATACGCCCCGTCACAGTACACATACGACGTCCTTAGCGACGTCACGTTTACTAAAGGCGGAATATTGATAGTTTTGTAAAAGATCAATTAAATGCGTTTTAAATGTCATAAGACAAATAGAATCTTGCATTCCTGCTCATGTATTATTTAATTTATTAAACGGGTTGAGCAAAAGGCATAAAATGCGACACTTCGCCGAGCATTTTATGCCTTTTTCTCAACGAGTTTAATTCATTAATATATGACCATTCATGTAAGATCCTCTATGTGTCTAGGTTTTATATCTAAAACTTCAAGACTGCTGCAAGTCTACGTAACTGAGCGGACAGGTGTGTGTCTTACCTGGTCAATATCCCGAACACAGGGATGTTGCACTGATGAGTTAGGAGGCCTTCATGCGGACTGAACAAATTATTTGTTTTAGTCGGGACGAGGATGGTGGCCACGTGAAATCGATTTAAGCCCCCCCCCCCCCCCCACTGGAGTTCGTTTCCACTGACCGTTCCAAGGCGGTTCTTCTATCGCGTTTTATTTTTGTTATGGTTTTTGTTTGGGTGTTTGTGTCGCTTATATTATTTTATTTTGGATAGCCTATTGGCCATTTTGTGGGAAAGTAACTGTCCTTTTTGTTTTCCGCTGTTGGTGTTTCCGTTGGGGTCTGTTGCTTCATGGTTGTGTTTCTTTCTCTTAGGTGTCTCGGATTGGAGCTGTGGGTTAATTGTATCGATTCCTGATCATGGCCTCCACTACTTATTTCTCTCCATGGGGCTCTTGTGAAATTTTAATTGTTAACACTTCTGGTGCGCCAGGCTAGCTTTCCAATAACTAGCTTACCAGAGAAGGTTTCCTCCGTATTGTCCCGAGGCGCAACATTGGCAGTATTGCTGCATGTTCATTCTGCGTCAGTGTTCCATCTTTATGACAATATAATACTTATTCAGAATATCATCGAAAAAAAAGACAGAACAAACGATCACACCGACGGAAATACACATATAAACAGCACCATAAGAATAAACAAATTAATTAGAAATACATCTTGATATTAACCATTGATATATGAGTGACTGAAGTATTCAAATTGTTATATACAGTCTTTATCTACGAATATATTTCATTGACCCTAGTACATTAAAAGGCCATTTGTTTATCCCTTGCACTCATGTGGATTTTAAGCAAGGCGTTGCAGTACAAAGTAAAATTGAAGGCAATGGTTAGGAATCGATATACTTGCCTCACACCTCCCATCCAAGACACCGAAGGGAAAGAAGAACAAACATAAAACAACTTCGCTATAATGCATGTATCGCACAAGTATAAGAGAATATTTCCTTGAAACGGCCTATGTTAAAAAGACAAAGACTCAAGCTCCCAAAAGACTGTGTAACACCAAAGTACATGAAAAGGTATAAAACGCTAAGCACATATAGAACAGAGAGCTAATTAACTATATATGGAACGACAAAGAAACTATGTCGGTCATCAACGTGGAGGATTGGGTCAATTGGCGTTAGCAAAATTTCTACAGTCTTCCCCATTTCCAGTACAAAATTATATATAATAACAGTAACATTTTGGTAAGCAATGAGGAATCCTAGGTAAACAGTTTGACATGACAGCAACATAAGAAAGTAGAAGTAAAACAAAGATCAGGAATCGATACAATTAACTTACTCCACCCACCAAAGACACCAAAGGGAAAGGAACACAAACACCAAGCGACAAGACCATAATGGACCTAAACAAATGAAGGCCATAAGGACAGTTACTTTCCCACAAAATGGCCATATGCCCATCCAAAACAAAAAGACACAAGTGACACACACAGCAAGTAACAAACAACAACACAAACTAACCGCCACAGAAGAACCGCCTTGGAACGGCCAGTGGAAAGATTTCACTGGTCTTAAATCGATTTTACGTGGCCACAATCCCCGCCCCTACTTCCGTCGCGATCCAGACAAATAATCTGTTCAGTCCGTATGAAGGCCTCCTAACTCATCAGCGCAAGATCTCCGTTAACACAAATAATAAAAGAACCACAGAGGTGAGACAACGGTGAGGACTCGACAGCAAGAAACCACTGAAATGCTGAAGCAAAAGAAAACCAACAGCCAGACCCCGATGGGCCCGACCAGAGCATGAGCATCAGGCACCAGCCGGAAATGCATCAGTATATCTGTTTAAGCACTAAATAGACCTCTGAGGTCAAGCAGGGAAACATCACCAGCTAGAACACGGCACGGGACTTCAGCCTTTGAAATAATGTTTTTTTTAACCCTCGACCCTAGATCAAGTTTTATCAATTACTGTAAAACAGTCCACATAGAGGTTTTCTTGCTTACAAGCACCAGCCATTTAAAATAAATATTCAGGTGAGGGAACTCAAAATCGTAGAAGAAAATTTACAATGTTAATCATGGCATTGCATTAGAAATAAGTTAGTTACTGAAACAAGCAAAAGCATGAAATAACACAATCGACGCTTCAGATTGTCATGTGCTATATTTTATATATCACCTTTACGCCACCTGCGATGTCGTTCCATGTTTAATATCCAGAAAAGCACGTTTTAAAGTAAGATGGACCACCAATTCTTATCGGGTACCTCTAAAACATTGCCCATTTGAATACAATATTACGTTGACCGTTTAGAACTGAGGCGGATAGCATTTATACGTAGCTTCCAGTGCACACATTTAAATGTTGTTCGAAATGAATAGTGTCCTACTTATATCGAGACAATGCAACTCCTTTAAGACATGATATGCTACCAGATCAAATAAAATCGGCCTACGCAGTAGAACAGTCTCAACAAAGTATTTGCTGTTCGCATCAACCTATGAAGCAAGGCACGAAAGATAATCTGAGGAGCAGCGTCTTTAGAAAACATTTTCTTGCCATTCCGATCAAGATAGATCAGATCAGCTATCGCCTCCTCGCAGTCTGATTGGTATTTTTTAAGGTTGCTGTTTGGATGCTTCAATTCCTCTAGTTTGCGTATCATCAATTTCATTATTCTTGCTATACGTTGCAGCTGATAAGACAGGTGTGCATCTTTCCTGGTCACAAACCACGATCATCTCGAACACATGCCTATACAATTCTGACCCCAACTCAAATTGAATCCCATTTTATCTAGTATAACTGGAGTGTAGAGGGGTAAACCTTATTTTTCTTATTCAAGCTCTAAAATATAGACTGTGGGTACTCTTTAGAACTGTGCACACACAAGCTATATTTAGATAAGAAATAAGAAAAATATCACGTTTTTATCTTAAAAAAATCGTTTTTGGCGGTGAAATTTACAATATATTTGTATATGCGCGTTTCGAAATGGACAGGGTTTTCATGACGGGTGCTCATTTATGTTCTTCTGAAAGCAATTCTTTTCGTATTGTTGGCTTTGTTGTTTGTTCGCCTAATTTGTGCTTTTACAGGTATTGATAGGATAAGTGAGGACCAATCCTACATTAACACTGTGTTATCGGAAGGTGAAACGAGCGAGACGGTATTGGATAAGAAAAGTCGACCATCAAAAGCTGCGGCTAAGAAAACACAGCAGGTTCGTATTTTTGTCTATCGACTGTATCTGCGCAATTTACGTGCAATAATTTAGCGAGGAGAAACTATGTTTTTTCCAGAATCTTTACCTATTGACATTTGGATAGACCAGACCGGCAAAACCTCTATTCAGGCGGTAAAAATGCGCATGCCGATCAATGGTCGCGTGTGTCTTCTTCCTTAGCTTCACATCCATTCAATATGATCGACGTTACGCCGGTTAAGGTATCCGTTGGTTCCAGAATGATAATTGGTCTATACAAACACATCCGAATATATGCAAAAATGTCAAACTCAAAACATATAGCCAACCAGATGGAAGAGAAATAACATAACAGGTAAAAACAAAATCAGAGAAAAGAAAGTCTTCGTTCTCCTATTATAAGACAACAATGAACTAGGGACTAACGAAAACAAAATTATAAAAAAATGCAGCCAAACTCAATAAAGCAACACTGAGCGTGTGTACTGTCCACTAATTAGAGCGGTCAAGGGTACGAACTACTGGGATCGATTCAAGCACCATGACATTACATTTAAAATTTATCGATGCCAATAGTTAACAAACTATTGAAACACCTTAGTTTGTTTGTTGATTATTATTGTGTTTCCCCCGGTCTTCTTCCTTTCTGTTCTATCTGTGATTTTGATGGCTGAATCAGTTTCTTACAAGATAACACAAAGTTACCTTGCGTTATTCTTTTAAAGCAGGCCCAGCCCATCGGGGCTTGGAGCAATAGATGGGCTGCATGATGAAGTCAGAGCTGAAACCGGCCGCACAACAGAACTGGTAAACCACTTAGAGGATCTAAGCCTGCCCAGGCTAAGCGATGCGAATCGGATCGTCCATGCTTATAACTATGTTATAGAAAAGGGTATCCTTTGGAAGCAAGGAATACACCACAGATCTGATCAATATAGAGTGCACATGTTTTCTGCGCCAGACTAGCTAGTTTCGCCCAATTAGGCTTCATCAGTCACCCTCGAAAATTTTCAAAATTCCACAATGGAATCCATGATCCCAAAGAACAAGAAAATATCAACTACACTATTTTGAAGGACATTAAGTTTCATAAGGGGACAGGGCATGAGATGTCATTTCATCTCAATGTCGGATAAAGGTCGCACAAAATTGAAAGTAATGTCTCCAAAATTACCTATATTATGTTGACGGGGACGTTAAACCTCAAATCAAACCGACAATAAGAGGTGTACAATGCTTTCCTAAGAACATCATATGGACTTCCAATGGTATAATCTCATCTAAGATGTACGACCCACGGGATGATTTTGACATTAATATTGTACATTTCTCGTTCTTAGTCGGGGATATTCCCCGTCCTCCCTAATATGGAGTATATATTTCTCAACTTAATCGTTTCGCTGAAGTTTCTTCTCATGTTGACGATTTTAATAATATGCTTAGAATCTTAAACAGGGCTAGCGCTATCTTAAACCTAGGAAAGCATTTTCAACAAAGCGCGCTGAACTAAATGAAACATACTAAGTTATTTTAAAACACATCTGCAACAGGGTGTATCAAAAGTTTTATGGGGATTTGGTTTTTAAATTAAAAAAAAAAATAATAAAAAAAAAAAGAAGAAGAAATCTGATTTTCTGAATCAATTCAAAAAGATAATTAAACACCATCAAAGATGGGGTACACTATATGTGTTATGCGACAGACAGCATGCCTAGTTTGATGTCTATGATTCCCTCTTTCATTGCAAGACGGGTGATCATGTCTCTGACTCGATGACGGCCCAACTATTTTTTTTTGTCGCACCCGCTTTAGCAGGAAGACATAGGTGTGCAAGTTTCCGTCCGTCCATCCATCCGTCCATCCATCCGTTCGTCCGTTCGTCTTTCCGTCAACATTTTACACAGGGTGTCTCATTATCGCAACACCTCTTACCGTTTTGCACAAATCATTTTGAAATTTTTTTTTGGTATGAGGATGTGCATGTGCTTTGGACATAATTCTCGGATAAAGTTTTGTTACTTTTTCACATAGTGAACTTTGTCATTTTTAATCTCCTAGTTGATATACAAAAGGTACCTCTTTTCATCGAAACTCATCTTACAGTTTTATACCAATCATTTTGAATCTTTGTATGTGTTATTGCCATGGTATGTGGATGCGCATGTGGTTTGGAAATAAATCTTGGATAATTTGTCACCTTGTCCACATTGTGAACTTAAGTCATTATTAACCTTCAATTGATATACAGTAGATTCCTTTTGTCATCGTAACGCCCCTTACAGTTTTATACCAATCATTTTGAAACTTGGCACGCGTTTTCTTCATGGTATGAGGGTGTGCATATGGTTTGAATTTTAATTCTTGGATCACATTTCGTCACTTTTTCCACATTGTAAACTTAGTCATTTTTAACCCTCAATAGATAGACAGTCGGTACCGCTTGTCATCGCAGCTGCCTGTAGTTTGAATATAATTCTTGGTATACGTTTTGTTATGAACTTAGCTTTTTTATTTATTGACTCGCCTTCGACCTATAAATACTTATTAAATTCCTATATTTATTTCTTCTACCTGAAATTATCATTAATATTTTTGGAAAGCAGGTGCGACATCAACTTCACCGAAGTTCGATGTATTTTTTTAAAAAAGCTCGTGCCTGATGAGTGCTTGCCCATTCGTGGTCTACCTGGTGGTTTTCTTTAGCTTCAGCTTACAGTGAGTGAAACAAGCTACGATCCCTCTTCTTTAATTTCTCACAGTTATTCAACATGATTTGCATTTTTGTTTGTTCGAATTTGTATGTTATTCTTTGATGGTCTATTGATTGGGTTAGTAACTCTAAGGTCGACCAACTAGTTTGTGTGTTGTAAATAATATAAGAACTTAGAGTGAAAGTTGGGCCCATAGAATCGATTTAAACTCCCCTGTGGTTCTCGCTACCGACCGATCAAAGTCGGTGGTACCCATGCTGTTTATTTCAAATGAAGCTTTGTCGGATTTTCCGACGGTGCTCTTCATGTGTGTTAGGTATTATTATAATTTATTTTATTTTCATTAATTGTTTCTGTTGCACCTTGATCACCTCTTGTGGGGAAGGGGTGGGGGCCTGATAGCTGTGCTGTTTGTGATTCGTCTCTTTTTTTTTCGTGTTCCTCATTGCTAGTTACTCTTTCTCTTGGTGCCATTGTTAAGCTGTAATCTTTGATTGTGGCTTTTCGTGGGCATTAAGATCTATATTTTTGTAAACACCACTATGTGCAGAGAGACTTGACACTTTAGAACCTCAGTCTATGCTCTGAACATGAATGTGATAACTGTCATAAAATATCACGTGCAATATGACTTTCAGAGAACCAAAGAGGACTATGAGATGTTTCATAAGCGGGGATTCGATACTGGCATTTTAAACCGCATGGATCAGTCGGAAAGCTCGGCACCGTTTTCGTTGGATGCACGAATGAATCATAAACCTCGATGGCGTTTTCGCGGGATGCCCGGATCAATCGGAATGCGGCGGCGAAGCCGAGATTCCGACTGATCAGTGCATCCTGTTGTTTGGAAAAGCCTATATCGAATCCATCAGAATAATATATTCTTTTACTTGCATACCTTAAGATTTCTCCTAAATTTATGCATTATATGTCCACGAAGCCAGGCACAATGGCATATTTTTGTTTCGCGTGTGTATATGTACAGCGCTGGCTAGCAAGTATACTACAATTGTGTTTGCCAGTTTTCGACGACTTAAAATGCTAAAAATTCATTTGCAGTTATAAATTTCCTTTTACAACCACCAATGGTTGTGCAGTATTAAATTACATTAGCGAGTCCCAAACTGTTTTTCTGTCTACATGACTTTTGTGAAATGAAAGGTTGTGTTGTAGCCGCTAAGCTATCGTTGCATTCGATGCTCAAAATCCGTTGTGCTATAAACTTAAAATATGAATTTATTGAAGATCGTACATGAGTGTTCATGTATAAGTTTTGAATAATACACACATGAAGATGAATAAAAATAATCTGTTTATCATATAACATTAAAAACGCATTTGAGTCCCGATTTTGTAACAAAGCATCAATTTTCCGCGAATAGTAAACGCGACGTCGTTAAGGACATCGTACGTGTAACGTTACGGGGCGTATCTAACTAATTTGCATATTTAACCAGTTCGGTGTTTCAGTTTTACGTCTCACCAACAGCTAAGGTCCTATGGAGATGGGACCTCGATCTAAAGATTCATCCGAAAGTCTGGAGAAGGCCGGGATCGATCCTGGATATTTAACCAGTAGTAGTTTGCCGATTTTAATACATGGTGTTATTACACTCTCGGACGCGACGTCATATGATAAAACTTAATAAGACAGACTCGGGTTAAGAAACAGGAGAAACATACGAAAATACGGCAGTCAGATGTACCGGAATTGTAAGCTATATTTTCAATAAATTCATTTTGTTTTATTGTTGCAAAGTACGCCCTGCATAAGGGAAATATTTTCAACTTGAAAAAAGTTTCTCATAAAAAATATCATTTTTGTTTTGCCTAGATCGAAGTTTTATGTATTTGCTTGCCAGGAATACGCAGGCATTATATGTAAACAATGAATAGCTGTTGTATCATTGATTTAAATCCCAACCCCTTTACTAACACACATAGAGGCTAGTATCAAGAGGGTACAATGCGCAGGCTATATTAAGCTTCTAGATATCCTGTGCAAATGTCAGATATTCTATTCTGGTATGCAAGAAAACATTTATCACACACGTGTGATTTTCTAGTATAGCACATGGGGCTCTATCTGTTGAAAATGTTGAAAGCAGACACGCCTTACATTTTGTCTCGGTACTTTCATGACAAACATGTAATCTGTTTTATTAAGCTATGCCCTATGATAGTGTGCTCATACTGTTTGCACATGGCAAAGACTCAGACCACACTGTGCACCCATTTAGTTTAAGTAATGCCTTTGTTGTGTGCTTTATGGATCCATCTCGTAACAAAATATCTCCGTATAACCAAGGACATCCCGCAAACACGCCTATATATTTTGACCCCTTAAACCCCACTTTTATGTAGTAAAATTGGGTTTTACTTAGATAAACATTATTCTTATTTCTGTTTTTGAGCAGAAATATGAAAATTATCAAGTTTTTGTTATCTTAATATTTTAGAATTTTGGTGGTTAAATTATAAATATATTTGAATAGGCGTGTTTCCGTAATGAATCTCGACTGACCGGAATCTCATGACCAAATCAGATTTTCGTTCACTGACGCGTCACATTATAATGTTTATTACATTCTTTGCCACTAACTGACTAATGCGTATAGAAACCTGTGTAATTTAAACATGTATCTATAAGGAGGAGGGAAAGTGGGGACTAGCAGGTGAAAGTCATTTGCCTTATGTTTGCAAAAACCTTTGCCTACGGACACATTTGTCCTCATTATTAGCGACCTGGTAAGACAGCTTTAATTAACCCTTTTTGTACCAAATGGAATCTTATATATACAATGTAGCAGTTCATTTTAAAATTTAGGGGAGTCATGTTGTGTTTTCATCAACATTTATTTGGAAAATGACTGAACTGTTAGTAAACAGTTGAGTCCCTGATCAGACGCCGCGTTCTGTGACGTCTGATCTGGTCCTGCACTGTTTGCATAGGGTACCCATTTTGGGTTTCTGGTACTAAATGGGTTAACACCCACAGTCTACATAAACTTTCAAAGCAATCATAGGAACGTTTCACAAATTTTCATAAAAAAATGAAACTTTTAGACATAACAGAAAACTTGAAATACATTGGTGTGCTATCATTATAACAATTTTTACATTAATGCGACACAGGACCAGGATCATGACAGCCATACATATTCAGAATTGACCGTGGGAGACGCGGAGCAGTTAGGGAAGAGAGACTATGATGTTGTGCAGCTTGTTGAATTGGGAGGTGCAAAGCAGACTAGCGAGAAGTAGGCTGAATCAAGGAAGTGATTAATGTATTACAAGGCTGAAATATGACATGTATAAACAGAACATTAGTGCATTCTCACACAAACCAACGAATTAACAAGATCGCATAGAAAATTAGACATTAACACGTTTTGTGCTTTGTTTTGGTGTTTAACAGCCTAAACTAAGTTTTTGTCGAGCTGATCAGTTTAACCTTAGTACATTTGTATGTCACTTCCATTTTCATCATGTAAACAAGTCTGGGAAATAAGAACGCCCCTTAATCCCACTTTATATAGAGGAAACTACATCATAGTGTAGTTCGTATTTTCTTGTCCTTTGGGATCATTGATTCCATTAATATTTGAGGGTCACTGATGAGGCCTAAACTAGCTAGTCTGGCCCAGAAAACAAGTACACTCCTTATTTTCCAGTTCTGTGGTGTTTTCCTTGCTTCCAAAAGATAACCCTTTCTAGAACATATTTACAAGGGTATACATAATTTTTCTTATTAATATGTGTTACGTAATGTATTGTCTTATTCTAACATTCTTACACGGATTTTGAATCAAGCAATCTGAAAACGATTTAATATGGCCAACAATGTAATACCTTAAGAAATCAGCTTGGTGCCTAAATCTCCATTGCATCCTCGGCGCAGTTGTTTAAGCTTTAGCTCAACGGACTCGTTAGTAGTCAAAATATGAACTATTTTATAGGGAACATATCTAATACTCTGGATTTTGTGCTGGTAAAACGCCAGAAGCTTTATATTTTTTGTCAGCAGAATTGTCATCACGAAAGCAGGTCTATATGATTTTGACCCCCATGAAACCCCAATTCTATGCAGTAGAATTGTGGTTTACAAAGGTAAACATTATTGTTCTTATCTCTGCTCTAAAATATAGATTGTATGTACCCATTAGAACCGTCTCATCAAATATAGATTCTGGGTACCCATTAGAACCGCCTCGATGCCCACAATCCATATTTTGAGCAGAAATAAGAAAAATATCACAATTTTTATGCACCCGCCATTCGAAGAATGGTGGAAGGGCAAATAGCGTTGCCCCTGTCCGTCCGTTCGTTCAATCATCTGTTTGAAACATAAACGTAGCCAATAACTTTCTTATTTCTGGTTCATCTTAAAATTTTCCTTTTTTCGGCGGTAATTTATTCAATATATTTGTACAGGTGTGTTTTCGTAATGTACTGTATATACCGTATTTAATCATCAAAGTTTTAACAACAGGTTAACGAACGACGTCGTTAGTTTTAAATAACTGGGTTTAGATCTCTCTTGCATTCCTGTATAGAATTGATATGTTTTCCTTTGTCTCAAACTATAAAATGCCGAATCACAAACTAGTCATACAGCTTTTGGTCAATATTATAGGCAAACACCTGAGGCAAGGCCCTTTGTAAATTTGGGCAGTAAAATGTGTAAGCAAAATATCTCCAAAACCATTGCGTGAATGTGCAGGCCGATCTGTACCTTTGTTCGCTTATGCCATAAAACTGGTTTTCTACTGACGCAGTTTATATATCCCTGTAGTAGTACTTTCTATGTGTAAGGTTTGTACAGGGATGCCATGGGTACTGAAAGGAAAAGCACCACCATGTTATCTTAATTTTATTATCTAAATGCTACAAAAGATATCTGGAACAAAAATAAAATTGGCATTTCCAAACAACCAAATAAGTACAACTGGATCGAACAATAAATTAATATGCATTATAAATCAATACATCTTCAGCGGAGGCAAACCTTTCAATAATATTTTGTCTCCCTTATGAAATAGGGGCTAGCCTTAAAAAGAAATTTCGCACTTTTCTTTTAACGCACTGGCCTCGGTAGCTCAATCGAATGCGAGTCTGACTGGTGATCAAGAGTTCATGGACTCAGTACCTGCCAGGACGACGACAAGTGTCGTAAAATTGATCAAGAAACCTTTTCCTATGATCGTTTTCTCCCTTCCGCTGGTTCAAGAAGGGCAGTTGTCAGTTTCTGTAGAAAGACTTTGAAATATACTGGGTAACAGTTAATATGGGCACATAAATGTGGCTAGGTAAACGGCCGGCTCGGTATGGCACAAATAAAGTTGACTTGGTTATTCAACTGCAAAACAACAAATCCTCAAAGTGTAAACCCCGGTTTTGTGGGACTCTGATTCCAGACAATCAAACCGGAAGTTGTCTCCCTTTAATAAAACTGGCGTCAACTGCCACGAGTATCTATTTGTTTATTTCAATTTTCCGCTCTACCAAGATCTAGCATCAAGATAACGACCCGTGTATAGTTATTGACATGTTATTCATATTTCAAATTCTTACTAGTTTTATAACAAAATAAAGGATATTGCCCATATGTTTGCCACCCACATAGATTGTGTGTGCTCGCTAGAACTGGCTTATTGAGCATATAAAATATATGTTTTAGTACATTTAGTGTTCATTCCTTTAGACACAGTATATTACGTCACCAGGGCGTCCCACTGATATTGGTTCGCAGTTGTGCAAGGCTTGCTATCCTTGGAGCAGGCTGGGTTAGAGAGATGTGTTTTCTTCCCATCACGTTAACAAGTCCATGTAAGTCTATACCCACTTTATAATGAGAAAACTGGGGTTTACAGGGCTATATACTATTTTTCTTATATCAGTTCCAGACATAGGCTGTGGGTATTCGTTAGAACCGCCTCAGTGAGATTAATTTCTGATGAAAGTTTGCGATAATTTTCTTCATAGGTTTTGGATGCTCGTTAGAACCGCCTAAATCTGCCTCATGGAGCTGGTTCTAACGACTGCCTGCATCTATGTCTAGGAACAGACATACGAAAATTAAGGTTTACCACTGTAAACCCCAATTTTCTCTATATAAAGTTGGGTGTAGAGGGGTGTTCATTACACGGACTTGATAACGTGATGTTTGATTCAGTATGTTTAATATGAAATAGAGTTATGTATAGCCTTAAGAACACTGCATGCATGTTTTACTGTATGGTATTTTTATATGGATTTTTATGCATGTCTTTTTGTTTGATTTGAGGTTTAACGTCCCCGTCAACACTGTAAGGGTCATTTTGGAGACGTTGCTTCCAATTTTGTGGGACTTCTACCCGTCGTTGAGATGAAATTACATCTCAAGCCCTGTCGCCCAATGAAACCAATAGGGTTTATAAACATGGACGGTCCGACTCGTGCGTACCGCTTTGCCTGGGCAGGCTGAGATCCTCTGAGCGGTTTACCAGTACTCATGTGCGTGTCGAATTGAGCTCTGTGTGGAAGCATCTTTCTTCAAGCCTCGTTGGGGTGGGACCGTTTTTATGCATGAACTTATCAGTGCGATATAAACAGAGAATACCAGGTTCGTGTTCATTACACGGACTTGATAATGTGATGTTTGATTCAGTATGTTTAATATGAAATAGAGTTATGCTTAGCCTTAAGAACATTGCATGCTTGTTTTACTGTATGGTATTTTTATATGGATTTTTATGCGTGGTTTGCTTGTTTGATTTGAGGTTTAATGTCCCCGTCAACACTGTAAAGGTCATTTTGGAAACGTTGCTTCCAATTTTGTGGGACTTTTACCCGACATTGAGATGAAATGACATCTCAAGCCCTGTCGCCCAATGAAACCAATTCACCTTATTTGCATTATCTGCTGGTTCCTAGTCTGGAGGTTATCAGTTATGGAAAAACAGGTAACCAGACCCCCCTGACCTTAAAAGGTCAGGGGGGTCTGGTTACCTGTTTTTCCAATATTGACAATGTGCAAGCTGGGAGTCAGCCAATAATGCAAATATGGTGAATAGGGTTTATAAGCATGGACGGTCCGACTGGTGGGCACCGCTTTGCCTGGGCAGGCTTAGATCCTCTGAGCGGTTTACCAGTACTCATGTGCGTGTCGGATTGAGCTCTACGAGGAAGCATCACGCAGCCCATATATTTCTTCAAGCCCCGATGGGCTGGGGCCGTTTTTATGCATGAACTTATCAGTGCGATATAAACAGAGAATACCAGTTTCGTGTCTTTTGATCAGGCAAGGCTTCGAGAACGCTTGTAGAATCGCAGGGCTTGCCTTGTATTCTATTTATCAATTAATTTCATTGTTCACCCTTACTTTTTTGCCAATTTTTCCTGCAGTCCAGTTCATAGAAGTGCAATGTCACGTTGACCTGATAAAGCTCACTTATCCTGAGAAAGCATATCTTTGTCAGGCCAAGGTGTTACAATGCAATTAATATAGGGGTAACTGATAAATTCTTTGTTTGATTTGAGGTTTAACGTCCCGAGAACACTGTATAGGTCATTTTGGAGACGTTGCTTCAAATTTTGTGGGATTTTTCCCCAACTTTGAGATGGAATGACATCTCAAGCCCTGTCGTCCAATGAAACGAATAGGGATTATAAGCATGCACGGTCCGACTTGCACGGCTTTGTCTGAGCGGCTTAGATCCTCTAAGCGGTTTACCAGAACTCGTGTGCGGTAGGTATTAGCTCTGCATGGAAGCATCATGCAGCCCATCTGTTTCTGCAAGCCCCGATGGGCGGAAGGCCGAGGGGGTAACTGATGAATGTTGGTTAACGGTGGATGATGTTGGTTAACGGTGGATGGATACACCTGATTTTGAAGCATGAGACTTCCTATTGGTTTCCTATTAGTGGAACTCACCCAAAAAGGGGATACTAAAATAATTAATGTATCCCTTGGGAGGCGAATTCTTACCTTTGAGAGCATGCCCCTATTGACAAGAGAGACAGAACTTACGAGCGAACGAGTTGTCTCCCCCGTAAGGTGTATTGATTTCTCTATAAATGGGAAATGGGTACCCCTGTCGAATTTTCTACCATTTACAAAATGAAACAATTTGTATATAATTTTCTGTAAGCTAAGCCTTTCAGAAAATGGGGTCTATACTTTACAAGAAAGCATATGATCGAGACCCATATTGACATAGGAGACAAATAATATGTTTTAAACTGGTGGTGTTTGCAATCCCCATAATGGAAATGTTATTATTAACCTTTGTAGCAAATACCAAAGAAAATAACACAGTATAATATAAAAATATTTTACCTGCAGCTAAATGTTTTTGTATGTATACACGAGTATGAAAAACGTATAAGACTTGTCCTAAAACATTTTTTTTTCCAAACTGAAAAAAATATTCAGTACTAAACATCTAATTAAACTATTTTAACCCAGAAGAAAGTCATTTTGGAAACAAAACAAAAAAAAAAAAAAAAAAAAACAACGGAAAGCAAAGAAGGTTGTACCTCGAAAATGAATTTTTTTCACGGAAAAAATTTTGCCGCATAATCCTAAAATTTCCCATGAATGGCATAGTTGGTTATGGCGAAGATGACCAGCAGTGCAGCGTAATTCATTACGAAAACGCGCCTATACAAATACATTGTAACCTTTATCGCTGGAAAAAAATTAAGATGAAAAATTGTGAATATTTTGTGAAACTTTTCTTGTTTCTGCTCTAAATTTAGATTGAGGGTACTCTTTAGAACCGCCTCGATGAGGCGGTTCTAACGAGTACCCACAATACATATTTTGAGCAGAAATAAGAAAAATAAGGTTTACCCCTGCAAACCCAAGTTTTACTATATAAAAGTGGGGTTCGATGGGGTCAAAATAATATAGGCGTGTTTTCGTGATGAGTACTTTTGATGTGAAGAAGAAGAAGCATAAAAATGCTTGGCGGACAAGGTTTCGTTCTACTACAAAGGTTGTAGACCCTAATCTCCATGTAACACAATTGTTTGTCATCACGTGAACAAGTCCGCGATATGAAGACCCCTCTAAACCCCACTTTATATAGAGAACAAGTGCAACGCATGCGGGTGCCAACGCTTGGCTTCAAACATTCTAAGTCGAAAAAGAGGCATAACTGTGCCAAAATATTTTGGGGGTTACCTCACCTATTGGCATGAGTTCCCCTTTTCACAATGAACAACTTGTCCGAGTTTCAAGTAAATATGTTCAGTTATGACTGAGATATTATAAAAAAGTTTTGCACGACGACGCAGACGACGAAGCAGACGACGCCAGAGCTATGACAATACCTCGTCGTTTTCTTCGAAAACAGCCGAGCTAAAAATGCAGTTTATGGGGTATACATTATTTTATTATTTCTGCTCCAAGATGAGGCGGTTCTAACGAGCACCCTCAACCTATGTCTGGAGTTAAAGCAAGGAACATATCACAAATTTTCATCAGGACAATGTCCGTTTTGAGATTAATGCACTGTGCGTCACAGACGTGTTATCACAATGTGTGCAAAGAAAAGTTTGTATTACATGAAGCCGAACAATCGCATCATATAAACAAAAATGTACACACGATATGGAAAAACACATTTAATGTATATTTTTCTGCATAATCTTTATAGTTTTGTGATCAATTTCAAATTCATGCTATATACACCCAAAACTGTGTTACAAAAACAGTGTCGTGAAGAGGCTGTGGTGTACAAGGACGTGGGTTTCTAATATTTCATTATGATGACACACCTGTACATGTAAAACACACTAGTAGAACATTCCATCACTAAATCACGTCTATATATTCCTGACTCCCTAGAGCCTCACATTTATACAGTAAAACTGGGGCTTAAAGGTATATATATATTATTTTTCTTATTTCTGCTCAAAATTATAGATTGTGGGTAGTCGGTAGAACCGCCTCGGCAAGGCGGTTTCGCAAGTACCCGCAATCTATGTTTACGGCAGATATATGAAATATACCAGAACTTTTATATACAAATTTTCATTTTGTTTGGTGGTACAATTTTCAATACATGCATATTTGAATAGTAGTGCCGTTTTCGTAAATATTCATCATTATGATAACACGCCGGTGCGCTAAGAACTAGCATGTTTTCAGATGAAAATCGTTGATATTGTTTTCGTAACATGGTATATTGCTGTGCTCATTAGAACCGCCTCAATGCGGTTCCAACGAGTACCCACAATATACATTTTAGCAAAACATACTGAATAACCCCTTATACCCCACTTTTCTCCACATAAAGTGGAGTTGACAGCGCCTTCATTACACGGACTTTCTTTGTTTGTTTCTTTCTTTCTTCTGTGTTTCTTTGTTTCCTCGGGCTTTCTTTGTCGGATCATTACAGGGTCACTGATGAGGCTTTATTAGCCGAAACTACGTAGTATGACCCATCTTCTTTCTTATGAATATTTTCATTGCTCTTAAAGGAACTCATTTTTGATTTTTATTTGCCTTCACTGCAGCTGGTGTTGTGCCGTGTGGCGGCCGTAAAACGTCTCCCCGTACATCAACCATAGTGCAGTTTATAATTTACTTTTGGTCCTTTGAGATCAGCGTGAATATTCTGAGAAATCGGAAATAAATTATTGGTTTAGACTCATATTCTAGACAGTTTTTTAATTATTTGGACCCCGTTTTTATTTATATCAGTCTTTGAATCGACTGCCTATTCGAAATTCGCAAAATTGCAGTATGTTTCCTCGGGCTTTCTTTGTCGGATCATTACAGGGTCACTGATGAAGCTTTTTTAGCCGAAACTACGTAGTATGACCCATCTTCTTTCTTATGAATATTTCCATTGCTCTTAAAGGAACTCATTTTTGATTTTTATTTGTTAACCTGATGTATAGTAATAAATAATAAAATGACATTTTTTTTCTGAAGAAAATTCGTGACATTTTTGTTTTATTTCTGCTGCAACCACAGACTTTGATCACCTGTTGGAACGTATCAGTGAAGTGGTTGTTAGGGGAACCAAAAATCTATGTTTTGGCAATAACAAACTTTTTAAGGAAATTGTACAATCCCTTTCTCAATACAAAGTGGGGTTTAAATAGGTATTCCTTACACTGATTTGTTAACTCTTATCCTGCTGTTTACGACAACCCCTATCTTTGGAAACAGTGTGAATCCAGATCACATGGCTTCTGAAGAAGCCATCTGATCAGGATCTACACTGTTTGACATTCAGTTTATGGATGTGTAGGAATAAATTACATAAAGTAATCTGATTGGTTCAAAGTCAGAGATGGGTATGGCGGAAATAAATATTCAGCAAGAAAAGGGTTATTGTAACGTGCTCACGTGATCAGTCCAAAAAGAAAGCATCTGTAAAATTTCACACAATTTATGAAAAATAAATGGTCCAAGATTAACCCATAAAATTGTCGTCTGCTTTGCGTCTGCCGGTTAGCTTAAAAGTATTTTTTGCAAATCATGTGGGCCCAAATAAAACTGCTTACAGGAGCAGTCTCGTCTGGGCCCAACTGTTAACCTGTATGGAAAATATTTTTAAAAAGTTTGCAAAAAAACGACATAAGCAGACGACATTTCCAGATGTAGTTTTCAATTTTCATCTCTGTATCCGTTTGATTTTTATGTTCCATCACGTGAACAAGTCCGTGAAATGAAGACCCCCCTATACCCCACTTTATATAGAGAAAACTGGGGTTTACGGGGGTGTACATCATTTTTCTTATTTTTGTTCCAAGACATAGGTTGTGGGTACTCGTTAGAACCGCCTCAATGAGGCGGTTCTAACGAGCACCCACAACCTATGTTTACAGTATTTATAAGAAAATAAATATCACGGATTTTGATGAGAAAAATGGCCATTTTGAAGCTGTGAAAAATGCACTATGTCGTACGGGTGTGTTATCGTAATGTATGAGATTTTGTACTGATAAATTTTCAGATCAGCCCTTCGAACGGAACAAATTATTTGTCTAAATCACGACAGATCCAGGGGCGAGGATTGTGGCCACGTTAAATGGATTTAAGCACTCAGTGACAAATTCTTATTGAATATTCCAAGGCTGATCTTCTGATGGTGTTTATTATTATAGTTATTATATATTGCTTTTGCTTCAGCATTTCAGTGGTTTCTTGCTGTCGAGTCCTCACCGTTGTCCCACCTCTGTGGTTCTTTGATTTTTCGTGTTCACGGAGATGTTGCACTGATGAGTTAGGAGGCCTTCATGCGGACTGAACAAATTATTTGTCTAAATCGCGGCGGAAGTAAGGGCGAGGATTGTGGCCACGTAGAATCGATTTAAGCCCCCCAGTGGAAATCTTCCACTGACCGTTCCAAGGCGGCTCTTCTGTGGCGATTTATTTATGTTGTTGTTTGTTACTTACTGTGTGTATCACATGTGTCTTTTAATTTTCGATGGCCATATGGCCATTTTGTGGGAAAGTAACTGTCCTTATGGCCTTCCTTTGTTTAGGTTTCCATTATGGTCTGGTCGCTTAATGTTTGTATTTCTTTCCCTTGGCGTCTTTTATGGGTGGAGTAAGTTAGTTGTATCAATTCCTGATCTTTGTTTTACTTCTACTTTGTATGTATATTTGTTTGATTTGAGGTTTATTGTCACCGTCAACACTGTACATGTCATTTTGGAGACGTAGCTTCCAATTTTGTGGGACTTTTACCCGACATTGAGATGAAATGACTTCTCAAGCCCTGTCGCCCAATGAATCCAATAGGGATGTATGTATTGCTAATATTTTTTTTTATTATTTTGGATGGCCGTTTAGCCATTTATTGTGGGAAAGTGACTGTCTCTATGGCTTCGCTTGTGACGTTTGAATTATGGTGAAGTTGTTTTAACCCTTTTTGTACCACATGGAATCTTCCTCCTCATATATAGCAGGAGTCCATTTCAAATTTGGGAGTGTCAGGTTGTGTTTTCTTCAAAATTTGTTTGGAAAAAGACTGAACTTTTAGCAATCAGGGGAGGCGGCGTCTGATCTTGCCCTGCACTGTTTGCCCTGTTTGCATTGGGGTTTCCGGTACTATATGGGTTAATATGTTGCTATTTTGTTTTCCTTTGTAGTGTGGGGTGGGGTGGGTGGTGGAGAGGGTTGGGGGGAGTTGTGAGGTAATTGTATCATTGTCTTCAATTGCTTTAAGTGAGTTTACCAGGGGTATTGCATTAGTTCGTCCTATACTTTTGCACAGGCCAGCTATATTATTCTGCAATGACAAGTCAGGCAAAATAAAATATGGTTCTGCATACCATATTTACTCCCAAAAAAAATCGGACACCAAAAAGCCATAAATAATGATAGAAAACAGCGTAAATCATCACATAATATATTTCTGACCCCATTGAAGCCCACTTTTACATAGTAAAACGGGGCTTTACGAAGGTGAACCTTATTTTTCTTTTTTCTGCTCAAAAACATTTTGAACAGAAATAAGGAAAATATCACAATTTTTCATCTTAAAATTTTCGTTTTTTCGGCGGTAAAGCTTATAATGTATTTGTATAGGGGTGTTTTCGTAATGGGACAGGAAAAGACCTTAACATAGACGTTAGCAAACAGCGTAAACTCAGACCAGGGTCTACATTGTTTTTCATTAGGCAAAAATATAATTGGTGATTTATGACACTATAAGGCCCATTTAAGTGCACCGATATTTAGTGTAGATCGATATTTTTATGACATAAACAGATAAACTACTGTTAGGCGAGGTACTTTAATTTTTGTGGTGCAACTAATTCCTTGAGAAATACTTTTAACACCAAAACAGAGGGCTATGTTATATTAATTACCAAAAAAAGTCCTCAAAAAATATCCGTGCCAGTTCTGAGAAAATTAGGTTTTAATCCGCAGAAAAAGCATTATATAAGTAATGGCCAGATAACAGCACCATACACTGTTTTACCGGCTGTAATGCTCCTCACGCGCAAACAAATGACGTCATCAAAAACAAAACTTACGTCAGAAATTGATAAAGGCAGTCTTTCTACATTCTATTTTTTAATACATGCCATTTATATTTTCCTTGTATGCTATTGATAAACAAGATCTATGTTCAAGTTGTAAGAATAAACATTTTTTTGGGTCGGAAAATACATTTGTCAAGGTCTCATGACAAATTTTTAATGTATGGAAGCACATTTGTGCCATCTAAATCAAATGAATTAATATCGTAAATATGTGCATACGGTGTATTCCGGTAACATGGCGCACGTAAGATTTTCACAGCTATGTGTGACTTTGTGGAAGCAACCACTCAAAAATCACAATCAGAACAATTGCAACACTGTCCTATCTACTTACTGCAATAGAAATTGGCCGCTGACTTTTTAACAGGCAGGAAAAATAATAGGGGTGTACCCCCTTGAAATTGATTTACAAATTTCGTCTCCCAACATTGCGCACAATAACTGTTTTGAGCTGATTGAACACAAAGGTTGACTCAAACAACCTTAAAAGGGGCAAAATCCGGATGAGAAAAATATCTTTCAGCTAATTTGCCATGAGGAATCCATATATGAAATTTCAAAACCCTGGCATACAAGATTCTAAAGTTTTGCTATGCATCACAAAGCAGAGGCCTACAATGTACCCAACGTGACAAAGGGCCATTAGCAACAAAGTATTTTTCGGAATTTAGTCAAAAGTTTATCAGGACATCTACTCGTCACCAACTTTCAAGGTTCTAGCTCCAAAAGATTTTGAGATATTTTGCTGACAAGATTTTATAAAAAAAAATCAAAGGGCAAAAACTTTTGAAAGGGGTATAATCCGGATAATAAAAAAAATATGCGTTAGCTAATTTTCCATGAATAATAGATATATGAAATTTCAAAACCCCTAGCATGCACATTTCTTGCGTTATGCTATGCATCAAAGGGGTAACGGAAAGTCGAATGGACGAACCAGAAGCAATATGCACCCCCACCCCAAACTTTTTTAAAGTTTGGGACATAAAAAAAAAACATAACGAAAATACGCATATTCAAATCTATTGGAAGATTTGATCACCCCCCAAAAAATCCAGAGAAAAATTCTCAGTTTTTTCTTATACATCACGAAAACGAGACGTTGCTTCCAAGATTGTGGGACTTTTACCTAACTCAAACAACCTTAAAAGGGGCAAAATCCGGATGAGGATTTGAAATGACATCTCAATCCCTGCCGCCCAATGAATCCAAAACAGTTTACATGCATGGACAGGCTGACTCGCAGCAACTTTTCTGGATATTCTCAGCCGTTTAGTAGTACTCATATGCGGTCGGTATCAGTTCTGTGCGGAAGCATTAGCGGCCCAATCTATTACTCCAAGCTCAGATGGGTGGGGTAAAAAAAACACGCCTATATAATTTTGACCCCCTCGAACCCCACTTTTATAAAGTACAGGGATAACTTTTAAATTTCTTATATCAGCTCAAAAACATAGATTGTGGGTACTCGGTAGAACCGCCAAGTTCAGGCGGTTCTGTCGAGATCCACAATCTATGTTTTGAGCAGAAATAAGAAAAGCATCATTTTTGTTAAACTTAAAATTCCATTTTTGGGCTGGGCTGAACAATTGACAATGCTTTTGTTTAAGGGTGTTTCGTAATGTCTGCTCAAAAGCATAGATTGTGGGTACTCGATAGAAACCCCCTCCTACTGGAGTTTAAGTTTATACTAATTTTAATTTTTTGTTCGATTGCGATGAATGTGTGTGTGTGTGTGTGTGTGTGTGTGTGTGCGTGTGCGTGTGTGTGTGTGTGTGTGTGAATTCGGGTTTAACGTCGCTTTCAACAATTTTTCAGTCATATTACAACGGTGTCTGGTTGCGACAAGGACAGGCCTCCTAGCAAAACCTATAAAACCTATAATAACCTATAATTTTGTGCCAAACCTATATTGTTCATAAAACCTATAAAAAGCCTGTAAAAAAAGCTATATTTTTCACGTTTTTAACCTTCTTGCGACTCAACCCTAACTTTTCTTCAAAATGCACTATATTTTTTACTTTTTAGTCCCATAAAAAGTGATGAAAACTGTCAAGAAATTGTAATTTTTTTCCTCGCTCGCTCTGACTTTGTAAAATTCAGATCAACTTTATCTGAGTAATTGTGGCACAAAAATTCATCAAATATTTTTTCTTCAGTTTTAAATCTTTATGTAAGTTTGGAAGACTCTTTTTTAACCTGTGTTTTTATTGAAAAACCTGTAAATAACCTATATTTTGAGTAAGAAGAACCTATATAAAAACCTATATTTTCAAAGTGGGCCACTAGGAGGCCTGCAGGGAGCTCAATGCTCACTTTTATAGTGCTGCCTCACTGAAGTATCATGTCCCAGACACATAACATGATACCACACCCAGTCACATTTTCCTGACACTGGGTCAACCAGTCCTAGCTCTATCCCGTAAATCTGAGTGCCAAGCGAGGAGCAGCTAGTACCATTTTTAACGACTTTGGTATGTCGCGGCCCGGGATCGAACCCGTGACCTCCTGTTCCCCGGAGCGTACACTCTACCAACTGAGCTATCGGGGCCGGTCGATTGCGATGAAAGCCTGAAGCTTAATTAAACGCTCTCGAACACTCATTCCAGATGTTTCACGCGCACGAGGGAGAGGCAGTTGACTTTTACACCACTGCTACCCATTTTCACCTGGGTAAGTGGGGCAGTGGGGAATTTTAGGGGGTGTACATGTACATTATTTTTCTTATTTCTGCTAA
Organism: Lucinisca nassula; assembly: GCA_963580285.1. NCBI lineage: Eukaryota > Metazoa > Mollusca > Bivalvia > Lucinida > Lucinidae > Lucinisca > Lucinisca nassula. The sequence continues at coordinate 99,390 of CAUZLF010000635.1, forward strand.
AAGAAGCCTCCATGGTGTAGCGGATAAGCTACTATCCTCATAAACCAGGAGTCGTGGGTTCGATCCAAGGGCTTCGCCAGACTCTCAGGCTTCATCAATAGACGGGTAGTGGGGATTTTTCCGTTTACATAGACAATATTGCCCTGCTACGCTTGATAAATTTGAAAGGGCTTTATTCAGATAACATTGACAATCACACTCCTATCTTTCCCTGAAATCTAGATGCCGAAATGTTTTTGAAACCACTGCATATGACATTTGCTGTTAATGGGATGTAAACCTCAAACACACTCACTCACTTATTTCTGCTCAAAACATAGCTGAGGCAGTTCTATTGAGTATCAACAATCTCAGAAGCTATGTTTTTTGAGCAGAAAAAAAAAATATAACCCCTAAACCCCAAGTTTTATAGGCATGTTTTCGTGATGTGTTTTTTTTTTATTCCCCCCCCCCCCCTAAAACTATCATTTTTTTAATGATTTCATGAAGTTAAGTACCACTATGTATTTACTTTTAAGATATATGTCAGTGATATTTATTTTTTCTTGTTTTAAGCGACTTTCCTTTATTGTCTACGCCCGCGGGTGTAGACAATCTTAATGATAGCTTTTGCTGCGGAAGCACTTAATGAAAGGTCATGACTGGTATTCTATTGACTGGTTCTACTTTTCATTTTTCATCTGGTTACCCCAGGACCCCCCAACTCTGGTCATACTGGGACGCCCACTTGCATATTGAAACCCAGCAATTGCCTGAAAGCTGCCTAAAGTTTATCATATGGATATGCACGATTGCTCTCACTTGCAAAATTAACATATATTTGCCCTTATCTATTTCTTCCCACATCCAATTCTTAATGTTTTCATTTCAAGACGGCAATCTTTGCAGATTGTTTTTTCATGACGTTAACGTAGAATGTAAAATGGAAGTTTAAACTAGAATGCGAAATGAAGAAACCGTAAATGTAGGCAAGTAGTATAATTAGTTGTAATTGATAGTGAAAAAAAAGATCGGAGATTTTGTTTTATGTGTCATTGGTGATAAGATTTCGAAATCCTCATTTGATATGTGAGTTTTTTTACACTTTGTGGTAACTGGCACATTTTAGTTCTACAAAAATTAGTGTGTGCTTAGCATAGACTCAAGCTTTTTATAAAAGCTAATACTTGTTTTTCGAAATTTTCCCCACAAAAAAAAAAAAAAAAATACAAAAAAATGAAAGAAAACCTTTTATCTTCAGAATTTTTAGTATTTTCCCCAAATAGAAATATTCATTTTGGATGATTTAATGAAGTCAAGTATTAATTGTTTAACATAGGCCTGGTTTTTGTGATTTTTCTTCATTTTTCGTATTTTTTTTCACCCCCCAAAAATACCCTTTCCCCTCGGATTTTTTTTGAGGACTTTTTTACTATAAATCAGGACACCTTCCTGATATTAAAACTGCTGATAACATTTCTCAAGGAATTAGTTGTGGGTCAAGGGTCATTTCCGGCTAAATGTACTGGCCTATGTCCAGTTTCTTCTATGATAGACAGAAAAATAGAGAGACATTTGAAGAATCACTTTGACAAATCTGTGTTACAAATACTCTGACAAAGCCCCTTTTCAGTATTGGAGAAAAGTGGGGTCTACAAGTGTGTTTATTACTTTCTATATTTTGCCAAAAGATCGCATCAGGCGGTTCTAACGAGCACCCACAGCCTGTATTTAAATGCAGAAAAAAGAAAAAAAACTTTTCACAAATTGACAAAGTATCTGAGTATTATCACACGTGACGGGCCTCTGAGAAATTTGTGGGTAAGAACGTTGTATTTTAATCATAAGGTCTCTCAATGTCATTGGTTCACTACTGGTTCGAGCCTGTCTCGGACCACATGTAGAATGCCAAGTTCTTAATCGGAAGGTCAGGTGGCTTTTCTCCGGGTGTTCCGCTTTTCGACCACCTTTGATAAACGATCGGCTCGAAATAAGCGATATAATCTTGAAGGGGCCCTGACACGAAAACAATAATAATAATAGTAATAGAAATCATCACACGGATTTATAAGCTAATTGTGGACAACCATTATAAAATTGATTAAAAATCATTGACAGCAGATGCATCACATTATTTTAATATAGGTATGACTAATAGTATGGCCTTTATGTATAAAATATGTCCTGACGCCCATGCCATTACGATAACACACCCGTACGGCACAGTGGATTTTTTTAAATCTCCAAAATGGCTACTTTTCTGATGAAAATCCTGGTTATTTTCCTATAAATGCTCATCACATAGGTTGTGTGTGCTCGTTAGAACCGCCTCAGTGAGGCGGTTCTAACGAGTACCCACAACCTATGTCTTGGAGCAGAAATAAGAAAAATAATGAATTACCCCGTAAACCCCAGTTTTCTCTATATAAAGTGGGGTTTAGGGGGTCTTCGTTTCACGGACTTGTTATCGTGATGCGAAATAGAAAATCTGATAACAATATCTCTCATAATCTCAATACTATCACAGGGCTGCTTTTTACATATTGAAACCTTGATAAATCTATAAAAGTCTGGTTAAGAAAGGGTACTCATTACACGTACTTGTTAACACGGTGAATGTTTTTTTTTTTTTTTTTTTTTTTTTTTTTTAAACACAGGCTTCGTCCGTCTAGTTATGGAGTTTGAAATGAAACTTATTTCGCTGTCATGCTTTTAACAGTTTTCTTTCACCTATCAATGGTGAGTCTTCCCTTTTGGGTTTTGTCATGTATGTTGAGTCATACAAGGATTCAACGAATAAAATCTTTGCAGAATATAAAATAGGTCTAACTTGGAACTAAGTGTGTTTATTTAAGATGCAAACAAACAAAAACAAAACGATTTTTGGTTAAATGTAAGAAGAACAATAGTACTTAAAGGAAATTTATCTTCAAAGTGAACACCTCTGATAGAAAGAAGCGTCTTCACTTCAAGAATCCATTCTTGCTTTTAAGAGCAGACCCATTTTCATTAGGCAGACAAAATATTGTGATCGTTACATCCCCTGATGCTGTATCGATTTCCCCTAGGACTTCTATCTTAAATGTATACTTATACGATGTTTAATATGCATATGTATTATATAATTCCCGCTCATCAGGGCTTGGAGAAATAGTTTTGGCTGCAAGAGCTGAAACTGACCACACACGAGTACTGGTAAACCACTTAGAAGGACTAAGCCTTACCAGGCAAAGTGGCGTGAGTAAGACCGTCCAGTGCATATAAACCTTTTTGTTTCTTTGTGCCGCAGGGCTTGAGATGTCATTTCATCTCAAGGCTTGAGATGTCATTTCATCTCAATGTCGGGTAAGTGTCCCACAAAATTGGAAGCAACGTCTCCAAAATGACGTAAATAGTGTTGACGGGGACGTTAACCTCAATTCAAACAAAAAATCAAATAACGTCGCTGATATTTAGTGGATAATGTCATGTCATAAAAATCACTCGTAACAACACATGGTAGACTTGCCTAAGTCTGTTAATTAAGTGTCCATTGTAGAATTAATTGTTTACAAAAAAAATAAAAATAAATAAATAAAATAAAATAAAATAAAATAGCAATATAATCTTGTATATGAGAATTGTGAAATTCAGAGATGAAGACCAAAGATACTTTTACATATTTTTTGGTTTAGGGACTTTCATTTGATATAAAAAATGTAAAAAATAAATAAAAATGTGAATGTAGGGACTTGGGCAAGTCTACTACACATGGTTACGGGGCGCGTTAGCTCATGGAGCGTCCGTAACAACCGTCGTATTAATTTTCAAGACCTGGAATGGATTCGCTAATCAGCAAATAATATACAAAATAGGGACACTCGTGGTAATTTCATATTAAATAATTGAAACGAGACTTTCGCGAGTTTAAAAAAAAATCAAATTATATGACCGAGAGTGTAAGAGACCAATACACTCGTGGTCATTTCATATGAAATTAATGAAACGAGCCTCCAGCGAGTTTCATAAATTTCATATTAAATGTAAGAGACCACGGGTTTAAGCTTCTGTTTATCATGTAACTATTTAGAATCGGATTTTATCGCCGAAGAAGTTGAAAAGTAAAACAAAGGTTTGCCACGGACGGCGTCATTATATTGCGCGCCGGTAACCATTAGTTATATTCGCCTCGTCCATCGGGGCTTGGAGAAATAGACTGGGCTGCATTATGCTTCCGCGAGGAGCTGAACTGGATTGTATTTAAGAACTGGTAAACCGCCTAGGCCTAAGCCTCCCAATGAAAAAAAAAATGCGAATCGGGCCGCTCCTTAAACCCAAGCTGTTTCTTTGGACGGTAGAGATTGAGATGTCATTTCATCTCAAGGTCGGATCAAAGTCCCACACTAATTAGTGGTAACGGGGATGTTAAACCTCAACACAAAAGAACAAAAATAGTTTTTTTTTTTTTTTTGTTAGATTTGAAGTTTAACGTCCCCGTCAACACTGTAAAGGTCATTGTCGAGACGTTGCTTACAATTTTGCGGGACTTTTACCCGACATTGATATGGAATGACATCTCAATCCCTGCCGCCCAATGAAACAAATAGGGTTTATAAGCATGGACGGGCCGACTCACAGCAATTTTCCTGGGCAGGCTTAGACGTTCTAAGCGGATTGCCAATACTCGTGTGCGGTCAGTATCAGCTTTGCGTGGAAGCATCGTGCAGCCCAATCTATTTCTCCAAGCCCAGATGGGCGAGGGCGCTCGCTTCACGGAAAGATGTTCTTCCGCCACACGGCACTCACCATTACGAAAACACGCCTATAAAAATATATGTATTACAAGTTTCACCGCCTAATAGATAGAGCATCGTACACGAGTGGTCATTTCATATGATATTTATGAAACGAGCCTTAGGCGAGTTTAATAAATTTCATATGAAATGACACGAGTGTAAGATTCTGTTTATCATATGACTACTTTAAATTGGATTTTTTTATCGCCTTTGAGTTTGACAATTTTTCCACAGAAAATGCATTGTTGACATGGACGTCGTCATGACGTCACTTAATCCCGCCAAATTGTTATTACACGTGTGGTCATACGATTTTTATTTTTAGACGCTATCCACTGCTTATCAACGACGTCATGTGATAAACGAAATTTCAAGATGAAAAATTGTGATAATTTTCTTATTTCTGCTCAAAAATAGATTGTGAGTACACGTTAGAACCGCCCCCTTAAGGCGGTTTTATATTGTGGGTACACGTTAGAACCGCCTCATTGAGGCGGTTCTACCGAGTACCCACAATCTATGTTTTAGAGCAGAAATAATAAAAACAAGGTTTACCCATACAAACCCCAGTTTTTCTATTTAAATGTGGTGTTAAAGGGGATCAGAATGATATACATATATAGGCGTGTTTACTGGATGACAACCATCTGCGGTGGTGTTTGTGGTTTTGTAGATAACCATACATCTGTAAAATAACAAGTACTTTTAACAATAGTGTGCATGTACATGTGAGATCTCGGCCCCCGCCCATTGGGGCTTGAAGAAATATATGGGCTACATGATGCTTCCACGTAGAGCTGAAATTGACCCGCACACGAGTACTGGTAAACAGTTTAGAGGATCTAAGCCTGCCCAGGCAAAGCGGTGCGAGTCGGCCCGTCCATGCTTATAAACCCTATTGGTTTCACTGGGCGACAGGGCTTGAGATGTCATTTCATCTCAATGTCGGGTAAAAGTCCCACAAAATTGGAAGCAACGTCTCCAAAATTTCCTTTACAGTGTTGACGGGGACGTTAAACCTCAAATCAAACAAACAAACAAGCATGTTAGATCATGTTTGCAGATCGCATCTTATGGTTGACAACGATATAAATGAAGAGCAGTCACTATTGTTTGTTGTTTCTTTATATAGACTATAATCAGACTATAAATGAAAAAATATAGTTCGTATAGAGCAGTGCACCTATGACCAGTGGAGCGCTGTGGTGCAGTGGTAAAGTATCGGACTCGGGATCAAGAGGTACCGGGTTCGATCCCAAAGAGCGGCAAGTGTTGTTTCCTTGAGCAAGGTTTTTAATTATTTGGACCCCATTTAGATTTTATATCAGTCTTTGAATCGACTGCCTATTCGAAATTCGCAAAATTGCAGTATGTTTCCTCTGGCTTTCTTTGCCGGATCATTACAGGGTCACTGATGAGGCTGTATTAGCCGAAACTACGTAGTATGACCCATCTTCTTTCTTATGAATGTTTTCATTGCTCTTAAAGGAACTCATTTTTGATTTTTATTTATCCACATTGCGTAGTACTGGTTTCTACTCAGGAAAGGCGGGCACATGGAAGATTAGTACTAGTTTACTAAATGTGTTACCCTCTATAAATAAAATCGATTATTGTTATTATTAGTATGCTAAGAATTCAACGCACTCACAGACTTATCGGAGTCTAACTGTTGGTTTTCTTTTGCTCCAGCATTCAGTGATTTCTTGCTGTCGAGTCCTCACCGTTGTTACATCTCTGTGGTTGTTTGATTTTGGTGTTCTCGAGAATGTTGTACTGACGAGTTAGGAGGCCTTCATGCGGACTGAACAAATTATTTGTCTAAATCGTGACGGAAGTAAGGGTGAGGATTGCAGCTGTGTAAAATCGATTTAAGCCCCGCCCGTGGAATTCGTTTCACTGATCGTTCAAATGGGGTTCTTCTGTTGCGGTTTATATTTGTTATGGTTTGTCTTTGAGGGTGTGTGTCGCTTATATATTTTTGTTTTGGATAGCCAGTTGGCCATTTTGTGGGAAAGTAATCATCCTTTTGGCTTTCCGCTATTGATGTTTCTATTAGGGTCTAGTTATTTCATGTTTGTGGTGTCTCTGATGGGAGCTGTGGGTTCCTAATCATTGACTTCAGAGCATAACTGAAACCTGCGAGCATTTACTACTCTATAAGCTAATTCAGCCGACCACAGATTGTTGGTATCTTTTAATTTTTCCAAGAACACAGGATTTGACATCTCATGCAAATAGTAACCATAGGAGACAATTTGCATGAACTTATTCTCCTTTGAAAACTATTTTCATGGACTGCCAAATCCTGTCTTCTGGGAAAGATAAGAAAAATATTTCAAACTGTCCTCTGCTAAAATTAAATATGCAGTCTGATGCATTAGAACTTTGTACTAGCTAATTCCAAATAGAAGTTACACAGTGGTATAAAAGAACTGCAATCATCAGTTAAGCAGTAATATACAGAAGGCCATACCAACATTCATCCAGTTCTTTGGATCTGCTCGATATTTTTCACACTGGCAGCATTCTGTTAATCTGGGTGGTAAACTTGATTTAGGTCTTACTTAGGCCTCAATTTTGGCTCACTTTTACGCTTGTCTCCTGGCCTTCTCGCTCGGTATACCCTGTAAGAAGCTTTCATGCCTTGTTCGGCATGGAAACTGCTGTGTAACGTCCCTTGCCTCTCATCATGCCTTGCCAGAACCGGGGTCATCGCACGCATCAAATCCTACTAATACCAAAGGAAGGCTTATCCAGCTATTCCGGATTGTAATCTTGCACTTAAGGTTATCTTGAGTGACACCATCCCCAAAATGAATGAGGCAAAAGAAAATTATGGTCCCCGCCCATCGGGGCTTGATAAAATAGATGGGCTGCATGATGCTTCGACGCAGAGCTGAATCCGACCGCACACGAGTACTGGTTAACCACTTAGAGGATCTAAGCCTGCCGTGGCAAAGCGGTGCGAGTCGGACCGTCCATGCTAAAAAAACCTATTGGTTTCATTGAGCGACAGGGCTTCATTAGGAAAATATGTCCATTTGAAATAATGGCTTCCTACATGGTGTCAGAAATAACATATTTTAGGTAAAAATAATGACATCCTTCTTATTTCTGCTTTCAACATAGATTGTGGGTACTCGTTAGGCGGTTCTAACGAGTACCCACAATCTATCTGTTTGAGCAAAAACAAGGCAGATAATGTATACCCCCGCAAACTCCACTTTTCTCTATATAAAATGGGGTTTAGAGGGGTCTTCGTTTCACGGACTTGTTATCGTGATATGAAATGTCATTTAATCTCAATGACGGGTAAAAGTCCCACAAAATTGGAAGCAACGTCTTCAAAATGACATATAGAGAGTGTGACCTCAAACAAAAGAGGTTAATATGTTTATATGTTGTTTTTTTATGTGTGTGCTTGTTTTAGAAGGTATTTGAATGTAAATTAAACATCGTTAAAGGTTGGTGTTGTTTATGTATTATTTGCGCTTATTATATAGGATGCCCCATCCGTGTCATTACGAAAACAAGCCTATACAGATACATTGCAAACTTTGCCTAATTGCCTCTACTTCTATTTTACCACCGAAAAAAATGAAAATTTTAAGACGAAAGATTGGGATATTGTTTCTTATTTCTGCTCAAAATTTAGTTTGTGGGTGCTCGTTAGAACCGCCTCATCGAGGCGGTTCTAACGAGTACCCACAATCTATATTTCAGAGCAGAAATAAGAAAAAAAGGTTTACCCTGTAAACCCTGACAATGTTTGATTGTGCCTTACTCGTAATTGTATCGATTTCTGATCATTGCCTTCACATTTATTTTGTCAATGGTGAACCAATAGCGTACAGCTAAAACTCTAAAACTCTAATCAGAGTGCGCGGATGCACCAATGCATTTCAAGTTTGAAACAAGGAGCCAATAAGACATATATGTAGAGGTACGTTTAGCCATGGGCGACAAGCACTGGCCTGCAATCACTTAGCCAGCACGCACCGTTTCTTTCTTTCCGTAAAAAGAAGCAATAGGTAAGGGCTGTCCATAAAGCGCATATCAAGGGCTCTGATCAGATGACGCTGATGCGCAGCTAATTTAAGCTTTCGCTTGCCGCTCTTTTTCCGAAGAACCTTTTTGATGTGGTTCAAACAATTTTTCATGATACCGGTACTTGTCATAAGAAGACATTGCAGAGACGGAATACCTCTGCGTACAGTCAATTGTTCTCACAAAACAGTCGAAATTTTAAAGACGCCTACCGATTACATAAGATCAGCCGCGATCACTCAAGAAAGTTTCCTACATGTAGTAGTAGACGGAGAATACCTGCTCTGGAATATGCCTTCCACTAGAGTGACGTTTACGTCAAAGAACTTATCTTCCTTGTGAGAACCGGGCATCCACAGAGCTTGTCCTCCAAAGGACACGTCACCCATAGAAAGTGTCCTACATGGGAGAATGTGGCCTTCACCCAACATGCCCATGACAAACATGTCCTCTACAGGAGGCTGTTCCCTCCACAGTCTGTAATAGTAGTGTGTGTCTTATATAAAGCGTGTCCTCTACAGGGTATGCTACCCGCCACGCCTCCTCTGCTTCTGAACTTTCCCCGCACGCAAAGATATGTCTTCTACAGGACGTATCCTCCACATAGTACGCGTATTTACCACAGTTGTGAATGAATTTCTCTAAAATAGGCGTCTTCCGTAAGCAGACGTTTCCTCCATACTCGTACAGTAAAATTCCGCTATTACGACCATCTAAAATTAAGACTAATTCTGCCTGGGAAAGCTTATTTTGAAGATTACACTGAATCGTTCTTTGTGTTTTCTGTCAACATTGGCTTGTAGTCAAGGACCATCTTTGGGACTGTTCAAAAGTGGTCTTTAAGATCCTTAAAGTAGAAGTAAAACAAAGATCAGGAATTGATACAATTAACTTACTCCACCCATAAAAGACACCAAATGGAAAGAAATACAAACATTAAGCGACCAGACCATAATGGAAACCTAAACAAAGGAAGGCCATAAGGACAGTTACTTTCCCACAAAATGGACATATGGCCATCCAAAACCAAAAGACACAAGTGATACACACAGTAAGTAACATACAACAACATTTTTTTTTGGTTTGGGTTTTACGGCCCTTTCAAGATTATTTCACTCATATCGAGCCGATCGTTAATCAGAGGTGGGCGAAAACCGGAGTACCCGGAGAAAAACCACCTGACCTTCCGTTGCAGAACTTGGCGTCTCACACGTGGTCCGAGCGAGGCTCGAACCTACGGCGGTGAGAGACCTAATGACTAAGAGTCAGCGCTCTTATCCACTAGGCCACGGAGGCCCGTTACAACAACATAAATAAATCGCAACAGAAGAGACCTCTTTTGAACACCCAAAGGTGTTAATATAGTAATTTTACTGTATAAGCCAGCACATGAAATAATGATACGTTTTGTACTGACAATCAGAGGCTAAAGCGGGCCCCGGAGTTAGGGCACTTCGGCCCCAAAACCACCTCGGCCCCTAGACACTTCGGCCCCTAGACACCTCGGCCCCAAAACCACCTCGGCCCCACATAAAATTGAAACCCTAGACGGGTCGGCCCCTGGACACCTCGGCCCCTAGACACGTCGGCCCCATATACCTAGACACTTCGGCCCCTCTTCGCTTCTCACGGGACTTCCACTTGTATAGTAGATCGGGTTGGATGCCCGATGAGTTTTTTTTATTATTATTATTTGCTGATTTGATTATTTGGATAAGGAGCCACGAATATTTAAACCTATAATATGTGTAGTTACATGTATAATGTATTATAACGTTACTAAATCGAATGTAAGAAGAATGGAAGGTACATTTGAAAATGTCCCTCTTTTATTTTAATGTATAGTTCTAGTTGCATTTCGGCATGCTTTAGAGCTTAATATAATGACAGGCCTTTTTTCTACTTTTCTGCTCTTTAGATCATCTATCGGTTTTTTTTTTATTATCACCTCTAAAATACGTTTTAAATTAATTTCAATAAGGGTATGAAACCTAATTATCCATATTAATTGGATGGAAATCTGGATGGAAATCTGGATGGATCGGTGGATGGATGTATTGATGGATAGACGTACGGACGTATTTCGGACGGACGGACGGACGCCTAAAGTTTATCGCCCTTAACCAGTTAAACGCTTAGCAAAGTTATATCTTTGATACTCTCAAGAATGATGAACAAATTCTATCAAAATACGAATGGGGCCTCCGTGTTTTTTCTCCGGGTACTCCGGTTTTCACCCACCTCTACCTCTGATTAACGATCGACTCGATATGAGTGTAATAAATTTGGGCAGGGCCGTAACCGCCCCCCCCCCCCCCCCCCAAAAAAAAAAAAAAAAAAAAATCATTCCTCTGTTTCGTCAATCATGGTGATGATGGGGGATAATCTTCTATTTGTTAACATATTTATTTATTAATTAATTAATTTATTTATCTATCCGACCTCGGTAGCTCAGTCGGTTGCGCGTCTGACTGGTGATCAGGAGGACGCGGTTCGATACCTATCGGGGTCGGCAACATTGTTTCGTGGAGATTGATTACGAAATCTTTTCTTCGTTCATTCTCTCCCTTCCGCTGAATCAAGAAGGGCAGTTGCCACTTTCTGGAGAAAAATGTGCACTGTTCTGGTTTACCGCTTACGTATTAGCCTGTCCAGGAAAAGAGTGGATATGTAAACTGACCGGCTCAAAAATGATCTAAAATAGTGTTGACTGGGCCGTTTAACTCCAAAACAAACAAACAATTTATTTATTCATTTATTTATTAGATCTCGTATTTATCAGTGTTCAGGTTCACTGAACTAGAACTATCCTCGTAATTAAAGAATTAATATAATGTATGCATGCAATTCAAAAACTGCATGAAAAACGGTGCAAATCCGGTTCAGAGTGCAGAAGCAATCTGATCAGGACCTACACTATTTGCAAAGATAAGGATTATCGTGTTCAGCGGGATAAGGGTTAATGAATTTCAGGTTAGTACACTATTTAGCTGGCATGAACAAACAATAAGTTTTACAAGAACAATTATTAACTTAAATTAGTAAAGTGTGAAGCTCAATAAACAACCAGGCGTTACTAATCCCTTTTCCCCAATAAAGAGATCCTTGATGATAAACAGATCATTGTTATCAATTGTCACGCATTTGGTTGTCATTTGAAGACAGACAGCAACGGGTATATTGTATAATTTATTTATTTATCAGCCCCTCAAATTACTTGATACATGTATACTTTATGTATATATTAGTGGCAAACAGTGTAGATCTGGATGTGCACTGTGTGCAAAGTCTTCACTGCTCGTAATTTGTAGGAATTGCTCAGTGTGTTTCCATTGTTATCAATTTTCACACATTTAGAAATTCCTTTTTGATTAACATTTCAGCACATATTTTAAGACGGACAGCAACAAGTATACTGTATACTTTATTTATTTATTTATTTAGGAGTCACATTTCTGACTATAGTTTATCAACGACCTTTGAGAGTTCAAAGTTTAAGCGAGACGAGTCGATTCCATTTTTTAGGGAAAGCAGGTTTCGGATACTTTTTTTTCTCGTGATTTTACAGATATAAATCAATGTTTTGATATTATCTACCTAGAAGTCATGGCCGAGTGGTTAATGCGATGTACTGGAGTCACACTAAAAATCTTTTAGTCGAGGGTTCGAGTCCCAGAGGCACATTTTTTTTATATTTGATTTTTCATTTTTATTTTATCTTTTTTATGTTTTAAGTTATTCTTTATTTTGTTATATTTACAATATTTATATTTTGTTCGTTTGTTTTATTTTCAACAATTATATTTTTATGTTGGATGCCGGCCTCGGTAGTTCAGTCGAATGCGCGTCTGACTGGTGGTCAATAGGACGCGGGCTCGATACCTGCCGGGGTCAGCAACATTATTTCCCATGGTGATTGATCATGAAATCTTTTCCATGGCCATTCCCTCCTTTCTGCTGATTCAAGAAGGGCAATTGTTAGTTTCTGTGGAGAGAATGTGCATTGTACTGGTTAACCGCTTACGTATAAGCTTGCCAAGGATATGTGTGGATTAGTAAACTGACCGGCTCAAAAATGACATAAATAGTGTTGCCTGGGCCGTAAAAGCCCAATTCAAATTTCAGATTCATTTCAACAGCGCATTTGCCTTCACTGACGGCTATGAACGTACGTTCAATCATAGTAACATTTTTTATAATACTTCTTCAATCCGAGCTGCAACGATTCGCTTGTGCTCTTTCCATCTTTTCAATAAAATGAATATACATCTAATGTGATGGCCCCGCCCATCGGGGCTTGGAGAAATAGATCGAGCTGCACGATGCTTCCAAGCGAATCTGAAACTGACGACACATGAGCAATGGTAAACCGCTTAGTAAGTCCGAACCTGTCCAGGCAAAGTGGTGCAGGTTGGACCGTCCAATACGTATTAAACCCGTTTAATTTTATTGGGTGGCAGAGCTTGAGGTGTCGTTTCATCTCAGTGTCGGGGAAAACCCCCACAAAACTGGAAGCAACTTCTCCAAACTTGACGGGGACAATTAACCTCAAATCAATCAAATAAACAAACAAACAAACAAACATCTCATGTGCTCCAATTTTATAGGTTCGAAAAAATATTAAAGAAAAGTAAAAAAAAAAAAAAAAAAAAACATCTGCCCAAGATTCGAACCCTAGATCTCCAAGACAGAAGGCGTGTTACTAAAGTGTCACGACTGGTCGTCAATCTGGTTATACGACACCCCAGATTAAGAATTTGACGGTAACTATCGCCCAGTGTAAAAAATATCCACTGCAGGCGACTTACCTAAAACACGGACGAGTCCAAATTTAAAAGTGCAGTTACGTCTCACTGCGTTTTGAAAGACTATATCAGTCCCTCAAATTAGTTGATATATGTATATTGTATTCATTTAAAATTCGCAAACTGAATGACAGTGTAGATCCAGATCTGATGGATCTGGATACACACTGAGTGCAAAGTCTTCATGGCCAGTATTTTTGTAGAAAAAGCACATTGACTATCAATATCAAATATTCACAATTAGAACAACCCGCTAAACCCCACTTTACGTGATGCTGACCCAAGGTCAACGTCACGGTTGAAGGCGGCGGGGATTAGTTGTCCTTCAGAGTCCACGTTAACCTGAAAATGTCGTGTATGCGTTGTTATATTTATTATAAACTTCTCATTGGTTATTTTTTATATGAAATAAAAATAGCAATAAAATAATTTGATCTTATTTCCTAACAACTTCATAAAAGATTCAGATTCCGTAAAACCAAAATTATATAACGAAAAGTTGATAAAAATTATATTTCTTCTGCTCGAAAACTTAGATTTTTTATACTGGTTCAATCGTTCTGAAGGAGAGGGTTTATCGCATAGACCTGTTTACTTACACATGTATATATGAAAGGAATCTGAGATTGATTCGTTTGCATAGACACAGATTAATCAGTATAAAACTAGTTGTGATTAAAGGTTGTCACAGACGCATTCTGATCAGTCCTGCTCATTGAGACGGTCGTAACCAGTGCACACAACCTGTATTTTGGAGCAGAAATAAGAATTACGAAAACACACCTATATAAACGCATTGTAAACTTTACCGCCGAAAAAACGAACATTATAAGAAGAAAAATTGTGATATTTTTATTATTTCAGGCGGTTCTAACGAGTACCCACAATCTTTATTTTGAGCAGATTCAAAATATAGATTGTGGGTACGTTTTAGAACCGCCACATCGAGGCGTTTCTAACGAGTACCGATGATCTGTATTTTAGAGCAGAAATAAGAAAAATAAGGTTTACCCCTGTAAACCCTAGTTTTACTATATTAAAGTGCATATGGTTCAAGGGGGTCACAATTATAAAGGCGTGTCTTCGTGATTTAATAATGTATGCCCCTATGAGCCACAGTTTTCCCCATGTAACCTGGGATTTAGAGGGGTGTTCATTACACGAGCTTGTTAAAGTTTTGTTTGTTAGATTCGAGGTTTAACGTCCCCGCGAACAATGTATCGACCATTTTGGAGACGTTGCTTCCAGTTTTGTGGGGAATTTACCCGGCATTGAGATGAAATGACATCTCAAGCCCTGCAGCCAAATGAAACCAACAGGGTTTATAAGCATCAACGGTGCGACTCCCGCCAGGCTTAGAACCTCTTACAGCGGTTTACCAGTACTCATGTCACAAGCTGTCGGTTTCTTGAAGTCCTGATGGGCGGGACCGATTTGAACATGATATAAATGCCCATAGCATAATAGATATCAAAAGTGGGGCCGAGGTGTCTTTGGGGCCGAGACGTCTAGGGGCCAAAGTGACAGTGGGGCCGAGGTGTCTAGGGCCGAGGTGACTAGGGCCGACTTGGTTTTTGGCCGACTTGTCTAGGGGCCGAGGTGGTAGTGGGGCCGAAGTGTCTTGAAATCGTTTTGCCAGAGCCTTTGCTGGTCGCAGACATGTAAGGGAGACCTTGAGATAGTCGCTTGCAGTAAGCCATGCGTCTTTTTTGC